>JAOVVI020002616.1:0-14057 GCA_028571085.2 Nepenthes alata | reverse complement strand
ACTATTAAATTTAGTTATAAAAACTCTTTGGTTACAAAAACCCTTGGAGAGTAGATAATAGAGTGCAAGAGCAAAAACGGTGACTAATTATTTTTCTCTCTATTTTTCTCTTCTGCGCTCTCTCATGCACTTCATCACTCAACATACATACATATATATAGACACCGGGCGACCACTTACTCAGTAAGATGGTTGTGTGCACAACAAAACCTGCCACCAACTCTGCAAAAACGCATTCTTGCCGAGAGTAGTTAACTTATTCTGTAAATCGGTTACCAACTCTGAAAATCAACTTTCTTTTTTTAAAAAAAAGTTATATGTGCAGACTTTGCATATTAATTTTTCTAGACAAACTGTCAATCAGCAGTTGTTCAAAGTTCTCGGCTTTTAGCTAAGGTCTTTAGCTAATGTCCTCGGTCATTAACTAGTGTCTTCAATTATCACGCAAAATCCTCGTCCTTCAATTAGAGTCCTTAACCTTCAATAAGAGCCCTCTCCCTTTAATCAAAGCCCTCTATCTTAATAAGGAAATTTCACTTCAAAAATCTATTCCGGCTAAATGTAACCACTTCGACATTTCTTCAATTTTGGGCCACATTGCCGGGTGGGTAAGCGTGCGACGAATACAATAATATTTTTCATACGAAAGTAATCTAAAATTCCAACAAAAAGGGCCAGTGCATGGAGGCACAGGGCCTCCTAAGCATATGTTCTCTCAGGATATTATGCATATATTTATTCTTTTGGAGCATTTTGCTGGCACTTTTTTTTTATTTGAAAAAAAAAGTAACATTTTTTATCCCAAAATGAGGGGAAAAACACCGCTATTTAAACTCTTAATCATAATCCATCTTTTTCATAAAAAAGGAAAAAAAAATCTCAAAAAAAAATCCAAACAAAAGAAAAGTGGAAAACCTTCACAATGTGGTATTTTAGCAACAAAAACGACACCATCCTTGTTAGTTATCTAGTTAAAGAGGGCCGTCCGCTCCCTTTTTAAACGTTGCAATATTTTGATGGTTACGGCAGTATAAATTATATTTAATATCAATATTTATGTCCATATTTAATATGCCTATTCATTTTCAATACACAAAAATTATGAAAATATAGCTTATTCTAAATTGATATAGAGGAACATGGCACTGTCCATTTCATCAATAATTTTTGCGAGAAATCATAAATCAATATTATGCATAATTACGATAGTAATAAATAATTTGAGATATTTTCTGGGTACTTCATTGCATTCTTGGATTTAGTACCTTGGCTATTAGATTACTTTTGATAGGTCAAACAGCAAACACTAAAGATCTAGACTCAAGATTTCAGAAGATCTCAGTTTATTTGATGATCGAGTTATAGAATTGCCAAGCTTTCGAGTGGTAGAGAGGCTAAGTGACTTAGTTGTCTTGTCGAGACATCAAGACACCAAGCTAATCAATTGGTACTAAATGGCGATGCGGCTGAATGTTTGTGCTATGGGATAATAGATCACAAAGCTGCCAAGTTGTTAGGATACTGTGTGGCCAAATTATCAAATCACCTTATGAAAGGGGCATACTCTTTACAAGGGTAATAAAAAATTGACCATCTGGTCATAAAATTACTTATCAATTTCGATCAAAGCAATTAAATAATAAAAACGGTTTATCAGTGTCAAAAATGCTGATATTAATAAATACACAATATCATTTATGATCAAAATGAAACACCCAAGAAATTTTATGTATGACAAGTTATTTAGAAAAGATCCACTAAATCCACAATTTTCTAGAAGACCATTGGGTCCCAAAGTTAAGAAAATGTGATATAATTAACATACCCATCACGAGCAATTACCTAGTTAGAAAGACCAAATTAATGCATAGTAAAATTACTCATATAATCAAGATATTTGAAGGCAAATAGTTGTCTAGTAACTATTCTTTAAAGTTAATTAGAATGAGAGACGTCACTAAACCAACATAAGGCACAAGGTCTTATGCTATTCTAGATGACCCCAAAAATACTTGTTTAGATACAAATCACAATAGGGATAAATAGGAGATTGCCATCAGATAACATTCTTCCCATAAAGAAAACTAGTTTAAGGCATAAGCCTGCTCTTTAGATGCATTCATTTCTCTTTTATTTTTTCACATTCTAAATTTGCTAGTATGAAACTCATTTGTGGATTAAAGATTAAATTAAAGAGCTTATTCCCAGGCCTATAACCTTTTTGTCTTGGATTGTTGTAGATAAGGTTCAGATTAGAAATTTTAAGTACCTGATTCATAACTTTTCGAGTGGAATTTAAATTCATAAAACGCATTATTTGTGTCTTATGTGAAAAATGAGCTAGTCAGCTTATTTCCTCAAATAAAAACTACCCATGAATTCAGAGAAAACTTTGGAGACAAAATCATCGTGATTAACACTTGATGCCAGTGAAATTTCCGCCACATCCTTCGGAATGTGTCACTTGGAAGAGACCCATCGGGATATCCTCAATCTTGAAAGAAGCCGTGAAATAGAAAAACCAGACCTCAACGTCATGGCCACACAGCTACAAGAGATGTCCCAAGTAATCAGGATGCTTTGGAAAAAATAAAAATCAGCCCCTGTCGGTCGAATATCCACCTACCTGTTGGAATATGGTCACTCCCTTGTGGGTGATTTTAACAAACTGTTTGTCATCATGGTGCATTAGTCGGTCAACAGGAGAGTTGACCGGAAGACGGAGGACGGATAAGTTCTCCAGAAGCTGCCAGGCAGAGGACAATCAAGTTCTCCGGAAGCAGCTGAAGACGGTCAACAAGGAGAGTTGACCGGATAGCGGAGGACGGAGAAGTTCTCCGGAAGCTGCCAAGCAGAGGACAGTCAAGTTCTCCGAAAGCAGCTGAAGACGGTCAACAAGGAGAGTTGACCGGATGGCGGAGGACGGTCAAGTTCTCCGGATCACAGCAAGACGGTCAACATGAGAGTTGACCGGAAGGCGGAGAACGGTCAAGTTCTCCAGATCGCAGCAGAAGACGGTCAACATAATGTTGACCGGCTGAGACTGGAAGGAAGAATTTACGAGTTGGTATTACTGGTATGAAATCAACCAATGAGCATCGAGGGTTCTTGTGATAGCCAATGGGCGCAGACGATCAAAGGACTTGTTGCAGCAACGACTCTGGATGTCGTGGACAGCTGATAACGAGTTGTTGGACTGCAGAGTAGGTGGCGGACCTGCTACGCATGCGCCGACTGTACAGGTGACAGGTTGCAGAGTTGGTGGACGGAGTAGGTGGCAGGCTTTGGACCACACTCAACCTGCCTATTGGTTGAAGGCTTCTGAAAAGGCCTCTATATATATGCATGCTGGGCATGCAGGATATATAGAGAGCAGAAGGCAGACAAACAAATGAGAGTCTGAGATAGCAAAGTGTTGTGAATGAACAAGAGAGGAGTACACCACCAGTAAGAAAGAGAGGAAAGAAAAACAGGGAGTAAAAGAGTGGAGTGTTTCCCATTTACTCTGGTGAGGTTTTCTTTGTTATTCTCGGGTGTGTAGCGGATACTCTATCTTGGAGGTTTGTAACCTATTTTCACATAGTGGATTTGCTGTCGACTCTGCTCCTGTAATTTTTCCCTTGATTCTAGGATTTTCACGTAAATCTGTGTGTGTTTCTTCCTCCTCTTTCCCTTCACTGTTTATCATTCTATCCGGCGAATGCCCAACACTAGTTACTCTAATGGTATAATTGGAGGAATATTACTGTTATTTGGAGTAGTTGTGGGTGAAGACCAGGCTGAACCATTTAAGGAGAGCAAGTTAATACTGCATCGTCTTGTCCAACAGGTGCAGCTGTGTGGATACAAATAAAGGCCCAAGGTTCCACACTCTTGACAAATGCCGAATAACCTTGGCTGTTCTAAACTCCTGCCCTCACCGAGCTCTCTAACTTTCTAAACTTTCAAGCCTTGTGGAACTCCTGAACTTTCCGAGCATATGTAGGTACCCTATACTCATATGACTTACAAATATTAGACATCATTAGGACCCAAAAGCTTAAGCTATTGGGTCGCTGGGTAATATATATTTATAAGCAACTACAACTTCTATGTCAATATGGGACACGATCAACTCAATTCACGCGTATTCAGTCAACTCAATTCACACTCGTTCTCAACAGTTGCACCCTCCCCTTACAAAGCTCGACAGCTCAACCAAAACCAAGGAAGCTCCTACACAATACAAGCTGGTGGCGCACATGACTTGTGTCTGTGCATTCATTATTAGGATGTGTTGGATACCAGTTTTCACTTGTTCATGTGCTTCTCAAAACATCTTGTTTGCTACTACTTGACCTCTTGCATATTCGAATACACATGCAGCCTCAATCATACTTTGGAAAGATAACCGTGGAACCCATAGCCAGACCCACAGCTCCTGCAGAAAAACTTCCGTGCATTCTTAGTTAATAATTGAGGGATTGATGCACGGACGATCACAAGGCTCCAAGCCCACTGTGGAGGTCAAATCAGGATATGGTCACCAAGGAATCATTGGGTGCCACTCATTTTAACAGCAACAACATCAACTAAAAAATAATAGACAAGAAGGAACGATGATCCAAAGTAGAAGTGGACAAAGAACAAGGTTTTACCAGTTTATGGACATAAGTTGAAAATTGTTTAACCAAGCAAAGCAGAACGAACCAATTTCAACATCTGCAACGGCTCTCCCGGGCAATAAGGAATTTTAAGTAGCAGTTATCAATTAGGAAGTGAGGTTTTTACTGCTATGAAATGCATAATGCAAATTTCTAAAGTGGGAATTTCAATGGATAGGACGAAAAGCATTAGGAAACGTAAGGACAACGAAAATAAAGTAGAGAAATGTCAATACTCACTGTGAATGCTGAGCATAGAGAACATGGAATTTATTTCCTGGCATTGTAAGTAAAGCTATTGCAAGCACAAGTGAACTAGTTTTCGTTAATATCCAGAAGAATGTCATTGAGACAGACCAACAAAATTTCGGATCAAAGGAATGAAGCCAACTAAGGCTAACTGGAGTTGTTCAGAGCTGTTCACGCGAACGCTGATTTTCCCCACTCTCCTGTTGTTCAAATTTGCAGTAGCAACCAAGTTTGTAAACCGTCCGACAGGAATCTGAGACTGTACATTGCAACCAATAGCAACACCCCCATGAAAGTTCATAATAGACAGCCCGAGAGAAGACAATGAGCGACCTAGAGGATGATCTTTATCTCGTAGAGTAGCATCCAAACTCCCACCAAAAGCAACATCGCCACGACTAGTTATAGCGCCACCACTCATGACCAGTCTGAACCGTTTGTTAATATTCAACTGATCTTCAAACTTCATCCCAGCCGTCAAGCCATCGCCCAAAAGAGTAACTGAAAGACCAGCAATTGCCTTGTTGTGCCTATAATTACTGAATCTCATGTCGCTGTGCAGTGTAATCAGCTTGTCTTTCCCGTCGCTCTGCATATCAAAACGCAGAGTTGTTGATCTCCCTTTCCCATGTTCTATTGAACCAGCCACTTCCAGCTGAAGATTGGCATCCTTCTTATCCTGTGAAACCTGACCAGAAATCGATAAGGGGACCTTCTCTTTAATTATAATCAATCTTTCAATATTTATGCCATCATAGCCAACATCATGATCCCAGCCGCTAGTGTATAGAATGGGCCTCACTTGCCATTGATTGGAGTTATTGAGATAGCGGTACCTGTGGGAAGGATAATCCGAGTCAAAGGAAGCGGGTAAGGTGAGATCAGGCATTGGCACCGACACTGACGGACCACCACTTTCATCTTCTACATTTTCACCATAATCAGCGGGCACCTCCTCAGATGCCTCCGCCTTTTTCTCCTTCATCTGCTGGCTTCTCCTGAATTTCTTCAACTCTTTCTTCAGTAGTAGCTTCTCTCTATACTCTAATTCATCATAATAAGCTTTCCTCTGAGCTTTAGTCAGCTTTGCCAGCTGAGCCTTCGTCAAAGATCTGAATGGTGGCAGTTCATCGTAGTCCAACTCATCATCAGAATCTGATGTTTCATCTAAATCATCATCAAGAATGTTGTCATCGCCAAAGTGCTCCCCTTGCAGTTTCAGTTGAGGTCTTGATTGCAAAAGTGAAGAGAGAAGTCCAGGTAAAATTGGTGATCTTAAGCGAGTTGCAAAAGGCTTGCCGGGTAGTGTGTCTTGCAACTTCAGGAGTGTGTTTGCTTCAGCCAGTATCTTGGATGCAAAGGATAGCAACAGCAAATGAGGCTTCCATACCTGACCATTTGGCAAAACTCTCTGTCCGGCCCGGTTTGTTCTGCAAGCTGAATGGTTTTCCACCAACGAGACAGGATTCATAAGCCGCATATCGCCAGCTGCCTGGCGTATTGCTTGCTGGACAGCATGCGAACGCTGTGTAACAAACGTGTCATATGTTGAAGCAGTGCCATTTGGCCCCTCAGGAGGAGCAGAGGCAGCATGCGTTAAGACTACTATCGCATTAAACCAAATGGATGGTCCAAATATCTCAGTGATTGTTCGCAACAATGGGGCGTCGCCAAAGTCCCTGCTCTGCATATCCAACCTGTCAAGATACAAGACTATATCTGGGGGAGTTTTCTTGATGAACCGTTTCACGGAATGAAGGGTCTTCTCGTTCTTACGCTGGTCAGACGAGGATGGCAAGAGCCCAGGCGTATCAATAACCCGAACCATTATTCCTTGCACAGTTCCCACAACATCCTGCACCCTGTGTGTACCCAAATGAAAAGCATCAGTTCTGAACTTGACTTCGTCAAATATGGAGTTTATAGTTGCACTTTTACCCACTCCAGTCTTGCCAAGAACTAAAATGATGCAAGAAAAATCAAGGGGATTCAGCCCAGTTGCCTCAAGCTGCTCTGCCATGGCACTAGCACGATCAAAACTAATGGTGCCGACACGTCCTCCATTTCTGCCTCGAAGCTGTTCAGCTAATCCTAACCTGTACAAAACTTGAGCAACAACAACATTATGGGGCGTCTGCCCAAGCCTATGAGCAAGTCGCAAAAATTTCACCCGAATCATTTGAAGTTTTTCTCGAGACTCATCACCTTCCTCAACATCCCCATTTGCAGCCTCTTCAACAAGCTGGGATTGCACCTGAGATGCTGCTCCATTTAACCGAGGCTGCTGCATAACTCTAGGTGCAGGTTCCATCAGTGGGGCAGCACGCCCAAGGCCAGCAGGACGCGCAGAAGGGAGGGTTGGATTCGCAGATCTGCCAGACAATGAGTTAGCAGCAGCTGCAGGATTTGCAGATCTCTCAGATGATGAGTGAGCAGCTGCTGCACGATGCATTTCTATTTCCCTACCCGCTTGACCATTTTGTTTCGCTTTATCACTCGTTTCTGTTTTGGTTGCCTGCTCCTCAACAACACGATTGTTGTGAATGTCATCAACGTCTTCACCTGTGGGCCGGGATTGATCAAAACTGTTATAATCATCTGTTCCCAACTCATCAGTGTCAATCTCAAATTTATCATTCCTCTCAATTCCAGAATCATGTGAAGCAGTTTTGCAATCGAAATTCAATGTCATACTTTCAACTGAAGAATTTGCACCAGAGACATTGCCATCTAGTTTTGAACCTCCCTCCTGCTGATCTGGAAGCAAAGCAGGAAAAGCCACATCATCCCCCGATTCCTTACTCTTACCATCCTGAGACTTGGTAACATTGATGCCTGAAACATTCTCAGATGTGACAGTATTATTATTCTGATGATCCAAACTGAAGCTCACAAAAACAGGTTTCAGTTCTATAGTGCCATCATCTTTTTCAGCACCGACTGAAGCTTCCTTTAAGTCTACGCCATTGTTAGTTTGATCGTGAGAAGAGATGCCAACAAGAGCATCCCTTGGTTTCCCACTCATTTCATTCACATTATTATCATCCATGGTACTATTTGGAATTTTAGAGCCAATAATTTTTTCATCTCGGTGAAGAAGAGGCCCACCAAACTCAATTGTCTCACAGGTCCCCAGATCATCTACACCCATCAACTCGGAATCTCCATTATCAGACTTCTCTCCATCCACTAACACTTGACCAGACTTCTCTTCCACATCCATTGCAGCTTCTCTCTCTGGGGGCTTCAGAACCTCCAACTCCCCCTTCTTTTCCTGCACACACACTCCAGCCTCCTCCAACTCTACAGTTACAGCATCCTCAATTACACCGTTGTCATCCCTACAAGCAAGCGAGTCATCGACATCTATAACTTCCCCATCGTTCAGGAGAACTAGATTTACATCATTTATTGTACATTCCCTGTCGTCAACATTGGCCACTAAAACCTCCTCAAGACTCTCCCCTTCCAGTGAATTGTCCCCCTTCTCCACGCTCTCTTGCTCACGGCTTTCTTCCAGAGCAGACACCCCTAAAGCATCTTCAATTATCTCGCCGTCATTCCCCACACTCAAGTTCCTATCCCTCTCTTGCTCTTGGCTTTCTCCCTGAGCAGGCACCTCTAAAGCATCTTCAACTATCTCGCCCTCGTTCCCCACGCTCAAGTTCCCATCAAGTCCCGAAGATCCTGAATCTCTAACTGTCTCGACATCCGCACTCATACTCATAGCAACATCATCCGAATCTGCTTTCGTCTCATGAGCATCGTTGCGGTTGTCAGAGTCCTCGTCAACCATCTCCTCGAAAACGTCATCCCCTTTGGAATCCTGCGATCCCTGTAGACCAGAAACCTCCTTATCCTCAACTTTTGACACAAAAAACACCTCTTCCACAGTCTTCACCTCCGCCACGCTGGCGGCATCAGCAATTTCGATCCCATTTTCCATTAGAATCCTTCAATGTGGCTTCAAAATCTTAAATTCACCACAAACAAAGGGGAATCAGAAAAGACAAGAAATTAATTGAATTGAATTTCCTTAAAAAAAACAACAGAAACAATCACCAAAGAGACTAGCAACACCAGCAGAACATCACGAAGTGCGAAAATTCCCTAGGTTGCGCAATCGTATAAACAATTGATATCGGCTATAACGTGACTTCGCATGCATCGCTCATCATTCAATTACAATCAGAAAAGCAAGAGATTCTTAGATCAAGAATGAGGTGATAAACTTCCGTAAAATCGCGGTTTTGCAGAAATCAGACGCTGAGAAGCGAAGAAATGAAGCATTTAATAAAGATAGTAAGACCAAAAGGTATAAATAGGAGATAGAAAATCTTACCCGTATGTATATATATAGAGAGAGAGAGGGAGAATAGAAGAGAGTGACGGAGGAAGATGAGGTAGCTGCCTCTGCTTACTTTCTCTGTATATAATGGAGTATAAACCGGCACAGATGCGTTGCATACGGATTAGAGATCGTCGCCCCAAAATGGCCAAGGGGATCCAACGGTGTCAAACGGCGCATCGGTTGTCTCCTCAAAAATCTCAGTCCATCAGTGACTGACTGGACAGGAGAATTTTCTTTTCCAGAAAGGAAAAAAAAATATATATATCTAATTAAAAATATTATAAAATATAATAATAATAACAAATGTAAATTTTATTTAATAAGATTATTATTATTATATATCTATGGTATTTGTATAATCGTAATTTGATTATAACTAATATATAAATTGTTCATATGTGGGTTTTAATTTTTTTAATTTCCAAACTAATTTAGCATAACTTAACAAAATGCCACATAAATTATAAAATATTAGAGAATACTTAACAAAAATATTCTAATAATAGTAAAATATTATAGAAATTAATGGTGCTTGTCGAAATTTTAGACATTTAATTTAATGAAGCACTCCAGATTCTCTGATATTAAAATATTATTTGTTTAATAAGTGTCTGGGCTAGTGTTTGTTTTGTGAAATTGGCAATTTAAATGGTTCTAAAAAATTATATTAAATAATTAAGTGAAAAATATTTTATTTATTTAGATATTTAGAAAATTTTGATAAAATACAATTAGTATAAAGATATTATACTAATCTTTTATCAAATGATTTAGAATTTTGGGTAATAAAGTATCAATTGTTAAGCGATGTTAATTATTAAGTAAACGCTTTTATGATCTAAATACTTTTAAACTTTTGTAATAAAAATAAAATTCAGAGACAATTATATCTTATCGGTATGGAGTTGAGTACTCTCATTGGTTAATATTTAATATATCTAAAATTCGATCTCTTTGCTCAAAAATTAAAAGAGACTCTGAACTACCAGACAATGAGACTATTTCTTTCACAGTTTCCTTCCATTTTTACCAAACTCTTTAAATGAGCTTGGCCTCTTCGTTTCAGCTAAATACAAAAGCCTTGTACATAGGTTTTAAAGAATTTAAATATTTAAAGAATTTATGTTTAAATAATATTTATAATACTTTATCTTATTATTTATGATGTATAAGATCTAAGTAAGGACATTTAAATTTTGACCTATATAAATTATCACCCTTTATATAATTTTTTATTCAAATATGTATAAACAGTGTAACAGAAATGCATAATATTTATATATTTTGTAAAAAAAATATTATTATTAGGGGATAGTGTAAGTATCTCACCATATTGCACAGTGATTTTTATGATGGGATGGCCTTTTTTTTTTTAGTAATTATTTTATTTTTTATGAAATAACGCAATCTAGCATACTCTTTGCCATCCTCTGGAAAAACAAATATAAACTTATGTTATTTTTTCAAAACTCTTTGCCATCATCCAAACTTTTCTACTATCATAAAATTTTGCTTAAAATATAATTAATTTGAACAACTAATATAGTAAACTTTTAAACAGATTAATAATTCACATATGCGTGTGTGTTAATTAATTTAATTTGATTTAAATTTATAAATAATAATTAAATTAAAATTTTAACTTAAAAAAAACTAAATAGTAATCAAAACAAACGTAATTCAATTTTATAGTTTTTACACTGACTTAATTTGATTTGATTAGGTCTGCGAAAAATTAAATCCACTCCTGTTGACGGCCTGGAGTGAGTTAAATTCTACCAGGAAATCAACAAAATAAACTTTTGTGAGGATCAGCAAGTCCAAACACAATGGGGCTTATTTAGTACATATTCGACTAATAGGAATTGAATATATAATTTTGTATGTTAAATTAAATACTATTTATAAAGATTTTAAAATGTTATTAATTTATTTGAGACCTGTAAATTTATTTATTTATATTTTTATATAAATAAATAAAATAAAATAATAAATATATATATAAATAATTATATATGTAAATTATAAAAAATTAGCGATTGGAGGTTTTCTGGGACTGTGCGAGTGATAAATTGGTAGACTGCACGACAGCCGACGAACTAAATCTATAGTATTCAACGTGGGGCGGAGAGATCCACCAATGGCGAGCAATTCCCATTTGTTCAAGTAGCGTATCCGTCTTTTTCAATCGGTAGGTGTATCCTCTTCTGTAGCTACTCCTCGCACCGAAGTATGCACTTTATGCTTTCTTCTTCTCCATCTAGGGTTTTGTCTAATATGCTCTTCCCCTGAATTCTTCTACTTATTCATTTTCACATTTTCGTGGATTTTTATTAGGATTCCTCGAAATAAATACACAGATAGCAGTAGCTCTCCATCTATTTGAGCTGCGTTTCTTGAAGTTAGGGTTTTTACTGTCTTCTTTTTCTTCCCTCTTTCTTTTTTTTTTTTTCCAGTTGCGTGTGCGAGGGGGAAATGGTGAGGCAGAAGATAGAGATCAAGAAGATTGACAAAACGACGTCGAGGCAAGTGACATTTTCGAAGAGGAGAAAAGGGCTTTTCAAGAAAGCGTGTGAGCTTTCTATTCTTTGCGATGCCGAACTCGGCCTTATTATCTTCTCTTCTACTGGCAAGCTCTTTCAGTACTCCAGTTCAAGGTCTATATCTTCCGTTCCCCTTTTTCAGCGTTTTACATATGAATATTTTCGAACTGTTTGACAAACTTTTGGTGGAATTGATTTTTGAAAGTCATCTTGGCTGGTTATCTTTCACCCATTGTTTTTTTAGGGGGGGGGGGCGTGTGGGTGGATAATTAAGTTCCTACATCAAAACATTTGCTCTTTTTTTTCCATACAACTTTTGCAGTATCTAGTTCAGTTCTGATCATGAAATAATGAGCAAATATAACGAAATCTCATGAGTCCTGGAAGCACAATGAAGTGTGGAGTGAATGCCGCTAGGTTAAAGAAGAAGGGCGGCTCTTTACACGAGACTCCTCATTGTCGAATTCGGGGGGAAGTTAGATTTACTCATTTTTATACCAAGCTCAGGTTTAAGTACAAATAAAGTCTATTCGTTCACGGGTCTAATAAAATGTCAGTTCCTCTGCTTTCCACAATTCTTGTGCATTACGATCTTCCATTAAGCCTCCTATAATCCAGTACTACTCATGAAGAGGATCATAGTTCTTAATTACGCAGTACCTTCTTGCACTGACGATCTGAAATGCATATGATTTCGCTCAAATTTATTTTTCAATACATTAAATATATGCACCCTGTATATTTAGCTTGATAATGGTTGGATACAATTTGGTTCTACTCCAAAAGATAACGCGGTAATCAAGTACATTTCATGAGAAAGATGAAGGTTGTATTAATGGAGTACAATCCAAGGTACAGAAACAGACAGTCTAGTAAAATCAAATTTTCCCTCTCAATCAGTCAAATTTTAGGAGTGGTTATAAAGCGACCTCCAACATTAAGTCTTGTAGTTCTTGGAAAGTGAGGGTTATGCATTAACCTATCGAAGGATTAGTAGTGAATCAATTTTTATTTTGAACTCTCTCCATTATCATTTCAGTTATTCAGACAAACTGATAGATGATTGTCTTCATAGAATATTACTATTGCGTTGCACAAACATCAAGTACATTTCAGTGATAAGTGCCCCTTCTTCCTTTACAACATGCTGATCTTCAAGCAAATTGGGCACATCTACTTCTTTTGTAGTTTCTTCGTTTATCATGACGTTTATCCCAGCTCCTATATGCTTCTGTTTTCACCTTTTCAACAAATGTTTGAAACTCAATTCGATATTTCTAACAAATAAGTTATCCAATATCCTTTCATTAATGATTTGATCACTGAGATTGAGCAAGTGACTTATTCAACTTGAGATCTTAATAAATGCATCCAGACATGCTTATAAACAGCATTTTACAAAGTTTGGATAAACTTTTCTTTTCCTTTTTCTTCACGCTGCCTTGGAAAATCATTTTCCAACTCTTCAATTATGTCCATTAGCCACATGTTCGAAGTAGATTAGATAATGAATATTGCAATCATTCAATGGTAAAATCTGAGTCTTTTTGTTCTCTCTTTGGTCTATGTTATCTGTGATCTCTCCTGTGGCAATCATTCATTTTTATCTCTATTATGGACAATCCCCTTGATTAAGTTTATGGGGATAACATTTATTTCAATAATGAAAACTCAAAAAACATATTGTTTCTCCTCCAAAATTGGTTTACCTAGTTGGGATACACACTAGAGACTTACCTAGATAAGTAGTTCCTTGAGCTGATCTCACACTAACCCACACACATTGGTCTATGGCTAAAAAGGTAAATGCTTGAGCGTGAGAATCTTCCAGCCCAATAAACCTATAAAATGTACTAGGACTGAACCAAACAAAGCAACAATTAATAAAATCATGGACAAATAAAGCACTTAAATTATAAGGTAAATAATTTCCCAAGTTTGGTTAGGTAACGACCTTCCAACTCTATTCCCAAGCCCTACAAAATGATTTGTCAAGTAAAGTTCTCAAGCTTTCAACCATAATTCAGTTTTCATGTAACTTCGACAATAGGCTATGGAATTTGATGTACTTATAATGTGAGACTGGAAAATGGATGGAAAAAAAGCATAATAAATATAATTTATTTTACCCTCTGGAGTAAAGAAATAGGCAATGTGAGATACTAAGAATCCTTGCGAGATAACAAAGCATAGCCATTAATGTTTGTGTAAATGTAATCCATTATCAATCTCTTTGAAGTAGCTTTATCAGATTGGGTTAAACAGTACATA
>JAOVVI020002615.1:5590-20729 GCA_028571085.2 Nepenthes alata | reverse complement strand
ATGTATGTTTATGTTTTCTGCATGTGAGTATCCTGCTGGGCTTTGTAAGCTCATTCTTGCCACTTTTCAGATGACGAGAAGCTTATGGAGGATGAAGACGAGTAAGAACCTTGTGTTTTAGCTAAATGGTTAAGCTAGCGAAGCGGATTGGAAGAGCATTGTTATTTTTATTTTGATATTATGAGGAGACTTGTAATTTTATTCAGCTACTTATGAATGTTATTATGTTTTGTGGCATGTTGATTAATTAATAGAAATCTTATTGAGTATGCATCTCAGGTTGGAATGATTAAAAGAAAAGAAAAAAATTTTATGTCCACCTAAGTATCATTTCATAGTTGACTTTAAGTAAGGTTTTTGGATTTGACGACGGCTATATTGGTGGTAAAAGTCGGGTCGTCACATTAACGTCGGTGAACGTCTTGACACCGGTCAACATCTCGACGTTGGTCGATATTTTGACATCGTTCAATATCATGACACCGGTAAACATTTTGATTACCATTAGTTCCGATCTTCCAGTGATGTAAGGACACTTCAGTTCAAGTCGAACTCAAAACACTCCAGTTTTTAAGTAGCAATATTTTACTTTGATTTTAAGCTTCTTTGATTTTGGGATCTCACAATTCTCCCTTACTTAAAGAAATTTCATCCCCAAAATTTAAATGAAGTTACATACCTTAATCAAACAAGTGGGGATACTTGCTCATGATTTCTTCTTCTCGCTCCTAGGTAGTTTCCTCAAGGGAGTGATTTCTCCAGAGCACCTTCACTAGGGGAACCATCCTTTTATGCAGCCTTTGCTCTTTCCGGTCGAGTATTTGTAGTGGCTCCTCGACATAGGAGAAATCCTTGTTGATTTTCAAGGGTTCGAATTCAATTATGTGCGTAGGATCATAAACATACTTCTGGAGCATGGACACATGGAACACGTCATGTACTTCTGTCAGACTTGGCGGTAGTACTAGTTCGTAAGCTACTTCTCCGATCTTTTCCAGAACCTCAAAAGGACCAATAAATTGCAGTTTAAGTTTACGCTTCACTCCAAACCGCAATGTTTCCTTGGATGGTGAAACCTTTGGAAAAACAAAATATCCTATCTCAAAGCTTAATTCGGTCCTCCTTCTATCCGCATAGCTTTTCTGTCTACTTTGAGCGATCATCAAATTACTGTGGATCAGTTTAATTTTCTCAGTTGTTTCCTTTACGATTTTCGGATCCAAAATCCTTCTATCTTCGGTTTCTTCCTAGTGAATCGGCGACCTACATTTCCTTCCATATAGAGCCTCAAAAGGCACCATACCGATACTAGCCTGATAACTGTCATTATAAGCAAATTCTGCCATTGCCAGGTAAGTATCCCAAGTGCCTTTTATTTCCTATACAGAAGCCCTCAACATATCTTCAAGAATCTAAATAGTTTGCTCATACTGGCCATTCGTCTAAGGGTAATAAGCAGTACTAAATTTCAATTCAGTCCTCAGTTCTTTATGTAAATTTTTCCAAAACCTTGAGACAAAACAGGGATCTCTATCAGATACAATAGAGGTAGGAATTCCATGTAGTCTCACGGTCTCGTTCACATATAGCTGAGCCAGCCTATCACGCGAATAGGTCGTCCTAATTGCCAAGAAGTGGGATGACTTTATCAGCCGGTCAACTATAACCCAAACGGCGTCATGATTTCTAGGAGTCCTTGGCAGCCCGATATAAAATCCATAGCAATATCTTTCCATTTTCAGCTCGGAATAGGCATTGGTTGTAATAACCCGAAAGGTTTTCTCATTTTTTTCCTTCAGTTGCTGACACACGAGGTATTTTTCCACATAGGCCATGATGTCCCGCTTCTTGTTTCTCCACCAGAAAGTTTTCTTCAAGTCTTGATACATTTTATTTGCTCCGGGGTGGATGGTATACCTAGACCGATGGGCTTCCTTTAGAATCTTTTCTTTTAACTCCTTATCATCTGGTACACATAATCGGTCTCTAAATCTCAATACTCCGTCTGTTCGGATACTGAATTCAACTCGGGACTCCTTACTCAAGTCACTTACAATTTCTACAAGGAAATTATCATTAACTTGCTTTTTCCTAACTTGACTAATAATCTCAAGTTAGATTTGAAGATAAGACAGGAGTATCCTATTGCCCTTAGTATATTGCCGGACATCACATTACTTCAGATAGTCTAATAATTCAATTTGCTTGATTTGCAATCGAGCCACAATTCTGACCGTCGACTTAATGCATCTGCAACCACATTAGTCTTTCCAGGTTTATATTGTATCTCACAGTCGTAATCCTTTAAGAAATCAAGCCACCTCCTTTGCCTCATGTTAAACTCCTTTTGGAAAAATAGATGCTTTAGGATTTTGTGATGAGAATATACAAGAAATATTTTGCAATATACATAATGCCTCCAAATTTTTAAGGCAAACACCATAGCAGCCAGCTCTAAATCAGGGGTAAGGTAGTTCTTTTCATGTACCTTCAGTTGTCTAGTCCCATAAGCTACCGTCCTGCCATGCTACATCAATACACATCCCAAGCTCGCCTTAGAGGCGTCATAGTACACCTCATAGCCTCCTGACCCTTCAAGAACAACCAATACTAGAGTAGTAGTCAGGCGATCCCTTAGTTCCCAAAAACTCTAGTCACACTCCTTGGTCCATTCAAATTTGACTTCCTTCTTTAGCAATCGAGTTAGAGGCATAGCAATCTGTGAAAAATTTTTCACAAATCGCCGCTAGTAGCCTGCCATGCCTAGAAGCTTCTAACCTCGGTTACAGAAGTCGACCTACTCCAATTAGTAACAGCCTCTACTTTCTTTGGATCCATAGAAATACGACCATCAGAAATTACATGTCCCAAGAACATCACCTTCTCCAGTCAGAATTTACATTTTCCCAACAGCATACAACTTTTTCTCACGGAGCACTTGAAGTACTATCCTTAGATGAGTTTCATGCTCCTCATAGTTCTTTGAATAGGTTAGAATATCATCAATAAAAATCACCACAAAGTTATCAAGATATTTTCTGAATACTCTATTCATTAGATCCATAAAGGCAGCAGGGACATTCGTAAGCCCAAAGGGTATAACAAGGAACTCATAGTGGTCGTATCTCATCCGAAAAATAGTTTTGGCCACATCCTCTGGCTTAATCCTCAACTGATGATAACCGGACCTTAGATCAATCTTTGAGAACACTCGAGATCATTGTAATTAATCAAACAATCATCAATACGTGGCAGAGGATATTTGTTTTTTATCGTGATTTTATTTAATTCACGACAATCAACACGAACCCTTAACAACCCATCTTTCTTCCTTATAAATAACACCGGTGCTTCTCAAGGAGACAAGCTCGGCCTGATAAAACCCTTGTCAAATAGCTCCTATAATTGTAATCTTAGCTCCTTTAACTCAGCATGGGTCATTATATAAGGGGCTTTAGAAACTGGACTGACAATGGGAACAATAGAGATCTCAAACTCAATCTCCAAATGCGGAGATAATCAAGGCAACACATCGAGAAATACATACTCAAAATTGCGGATGACTAGGATGTCTTTAGCCGACACCTTATGACTTCCAGTAGTGCATGCATACGCCAAGTAACCTTTACATCCGCTTCTCACCAGATGTTTGGCATGTAAGGCTGAAATCAACACAGGCATCTCCTTCTTCCTAATACCTTGGAAGAAAAAGGTTTCCATCACAAGGATATTAAAATAAACCATTTTCATGAAGCAATTAATGGTGGCATGATTTTTAGCCAGCTAATCCATCTCCAGAATCACGTCAAAATCTCCCATGTTTAGTAACCCTAAATCCACAATTTAACATTGCCCATTTACTTTCATTACGCATCTAGGATATACCACATCAGTAATTACAGGGAATCCAGTAGGGTACACACAGATAATTGATAATCCAATATGTAAGGGGTAGTGACAATAAGGCACGCAAATCATGGAGAAACAAAAGAGTGGGTAGATCTTGAGTCAAATAAGATAGATGCAGAAACTCCACAGACAGAAAGAGTACCTTCCACGACATTTGGCGATGCCTCTGGTTCCTGAATAGTTACTGCAAAGGCCTTAGCCAGAATGATAAGCTTTCTCCCCTCTAGTCTCGTGCAATCCTTAATCAGGTGACCTTGCTGTCCGCATTTGAAACAGCTCCTGTCATCCGACGGCACGTCTGCCACGGATGCATCCTCTCACAGGTGGTGCAATGCGTAGACGACGTCCTTGAATCAGTTATTGACTCAGCCGGCGCAACACCCTTTCCTTTATCGATTGTTCTTGTCTTCTTGGATGATCCAAAAGATCCTCTAACAAATCTGCCACTAACGTCTGCCCGGCTAGCTGCCCTCTTTGCATAAAAGTTCTCTATCTCCACTTCTTTTTTGTAAATGACTGCCCTGTCCAGTATATTGACATACGTCTCAAGCTTTAATGTAGACAGTTATTTTCTGATATCATCCCGCAGTCCATGCTGAAACTTATTCATCTTTCTTAATTTGTTTTCTATATAATAAGGCAAGAATCAGGATAGTTCAGTAAATTTAGCATCGTACTCAGTCACCGACATACTCCCTTGCCTTAATCTCATGAATTCCATCTCCTTTTGATCCCGGATACTGGATGGAATGTATTTTTCTAGAAAAGCTTCCTCGAACATATCCCAAGTGATCATCTCGTCGGGAACTCCTAGCGCTCTCTCCCTCATGCCCCACCAACTGTCCGCTTCAGCCTCCAACTTATATACAGCGAAGGTGACCTTCTCCTGGTCCATACACCCAATTACTGTAAATATTTTCTTCATCCTCTTTAGCCATATATCATCTTTCGTCGGATCGAGTTTTCCTAAATGGCCAGGTACTCGCTCTGCCATGAACCGATCATACGTGGTTGGAGCCAGGATGGCCAAAGCTGGCTCAGTTGCAGGGATCGAAGCCATATGCCTGTGTTCAACAGACTCCACTACGTTGGCCATTCTTTCCAATAATCTATATAGGCGGCCTCCCAATCATGGGATGTATTACAACTAATTCTTCTTCCTCTTCCATTAGCCATCCTAAAATCAAAACAGGCACGATATTATAATCTTAGGAAAAGAAAATGTCCACCAGCTCATCAAATTTTAACTTAGGCTAGGTTCCAAGCTTCTTTTGGACTCAAGTCTCCAAAGTTACCCTGGCCTAGTTCTTACGGAAATTTAGTATGAAGATTTAAACCTATACTTTTGCATTTTTATCGATTAATCCTAAGGCATCTCATCTCTCTAATACCAATTGTGACGGAACAGATTTTTTTTTTACATTCCGCCAGTGACCTCTCATCACTGTCACCAAGGTTTTGGTGATCTAGTCCGGGCCGGTCATGCCTCCCAATCACAGGATCACAGATTCCATCTAGGACCCTTACACGATATCCATAAAATATGTAACGGAAGCCAATCTAATAACTTGTCGAAGCATTTACATTCATACCCATA
Organism: Nepenthes alata; assembly: GCA_028571085.2. Lineage (NCBI taxonomy): Eukaryota > Viridiplantae > Streptophyta > Magnoliopsida > Caryophyllales > Nepenthaceae > Nepenthes > Nepenthes alata. The sequence continues at coordinate 15,223 of JAOVVI020002615.1, read as the reverse complement.
AAAGTCATTTATGCATACATAGTCATAAAAGTTTAATTACAAAAATTCATATATTTTAACCGGACCATTATAATAAAACTGCTTCTTCCGTGGTAACTCCAAAATATGCTTCCGAGTCATTAGAATCATTTAGGCGGAGCTCTAGTCACTCCATCTCATTAGGCACGAGCTCCATAGTTTCATTTAAAGATGGGGAAAATAGAAAATAGTGAGCCGAAGCTCAAGAAGGTACATGCAGATTTTTTGTAAAGTGTTATGTTGTAAGGCGGATATAGATACATAGGTAACATGAGTATTTAAAATAATAGTTGACCAGATCATGGCAGATACATAATGCAAAAAAAATTAGGAAAGACGGAGCAGTCAAATTCTAGAAATCGGGACAGAAAATAGAGTCGGTCTTTTTATAAAAAAATTATCTTCCCTTTTATTTTTATCGGTAAGGGACATTGCTAGCAGAGGGGGCAATAATCAAGGATAGATTGTGCACATCTTCTCACAATCATGACAATAACTCCTTGTACAAAGCCCCGAGGACGGTTCTCACTTCCTCATTGTACGAAGCCCCGAGGATGGCTCCCTTTCGTTATCCTCGATTCCCACCATAATGTTTAAAAACATGCTGGAAAACTTTATCTCTCAGTGCTAAAGTCTGATCTTATTTATCTTGTCATAAGGCCGGTTCACTTTTTCTTTAGTTCACATTCCGGATGGGTACAAAACTTTTGATCGTCATATTACAAAGCCGATTTCAAATTCATTTTTCTTATTTCGGTCAAGTATAAAGTCTTCCAATTGATATGTAGCCGGTTTCAAATTCATAAATTTTATTCCAGTCAATAATTATAATGTGATGACTCAAAACAGGTTTACTTCTCTATTTTTGTAAAATTCAATTTTAATCATAAGTTGGGAAGAAAATAGAAAGCAGGAAGAATGAATTAACCATGAAATCAAAATTATATTTTCAGTCTGATCGTAAAGCAAGTATGACGTCAAAGATGTAACTTTTCAAGCAGTAATTAAAAACGACAAGTCTGATATACTCTGTGCTGAAGCACTTAAATTTGAAGAGAACACTTGTAATTTTTCTTAAGGCCGGGACTTGAAAACATAAGTAAAATATGAGTTTAAAAAAGAAAGGTACACTTACATTAAAATATTATTACAATTTAAGCTTGAAAATGGGGATACACTTGTATACTGTTGTCTGCCCACTCTGACTTACCTGAAGCTTTTTCTCCTTCTTTACTCTTTACCCTTCTTCCTCGCCAGAGATTCCACACCGGTCCCTCAGCTAGAGCTCAGTATATAAAGAGGAGGGATTAGGTGGAGTAAGTGGGGTGGATTATGTACTTGGTACTTCCCTTCAGGGGTTAGGTGGGTGTGAGTAGGGTAACTTACTTACTTTGTACTTTCATCTAGAATGTCAACGGGGTAATTCACTTGCTCTAATTTGATTCGGATCTAGTTGGATCCAACGAAGTTCACGCTTGCCTTTAATTTGCCCTTAATTTATCCTGGTCAATATTTTATGGATTCGGTAGTTAATTCTAGCTGGTCAATATTTTATTCAAAGTCGGCCAACCTTTCTATTGCTCAACTTTTTTGGTCAACACTTCTTACTTTAATCTAGCCCAACTTTTACTCAAAGTCGGCCAATGTTTCTTTTCTCTTATTCAAGGTCGGTAAATATTTTTAAAAATCGGTCAACCCTTAAGTCAATCTTCCGGTCAACATCTTGACACCGGTTAATGTCTTGACACCGGTCAACATCTCGACGTTGGTTGACATTTTAACGCCGATCAATATCATGACACCGGTCAACATTTTGTTTACATTTAGTTCCGGTCTTCCTGTGGTGTAAGGCCACTCTGATTCAAATCAAACTCAGAACACTCTGATTTTTAAGTGGTAATAATTTACTTTGATTTTAAGCTTCTTTGATTTTGGGATTTCACAGCTGCTGCACTCGATAGCACAACATGTGCTGTGTTGTTGGGTAGCATATCAGTACACAGTAGCCCAAATTCCTTTCTTTTTACTTCTTGAACTCTTTCTCCTATGTATATTTAGCCACATCTCGATTTATTATTTTAATTACTTCTAAGTTATCATATTTTGGAATCGAGACCTCACACATGAGTTGACACCCAATTAGATAGAGCAACGAGAGGGTTTGGCTTACGAAGATTAAAGGACTTCGAAGACTTAGAACATTAGACTATGGCTAATGACATAATATGTAACTAGCTGATTTAGATTAATGCTATATATTAAATTTTGCTATGACATCTTACTTAATTATAACATATCATTATTATACTTCCATAATTTATTTATGGACGCTGAATGCTTCTGCAGGTAAAATGTTGAGTTTTGTATAAGTAACTAGATGACATATCTATTTAGATCCAACACAGTAAGTTATAGATTATTAGGTTGGAGCCATGGGTTACATGGCATGTGATTAGGTTGGAGCCATGGGTTACATGGCATGTGATGTTGGTCATGTGAATAAGTTGTGTAGGAGTCATATAATTGCCATGGATGATATGATATTTATTAATCCTGTATGTGTTGTGGAGTAAATTTTAAAGTCTCAATATTTATATGCTTTATACATATTTTATTTAGTAGCCTTTTATGTACAGTTTTTATTCAATTTTAAAGAAAACTCTACTCGATTTTTTGTAAAAATTTTATATTATTTAAATTGTGGATATTAGTTTTATGTGATTATTAACGGAGATTATTAGAAAAAAATAACTTGTTCCATCGCACCCCACCTTCCTTTGCATGAGATCTCAATCAACTTTTCTACCTTGTATAGACCAAGTTATAGGAATTGACCAAGTAAATGGAGAAGAAATTTTCCGAAGCCGCAGATGTATGACTTTTGAAACAGTTTGTGTGTCATTAATATGTGGTGCGTGGGTGGTGTCTTGTGAACAGTTGGGACGCGGACAACTAAGTAATTCATCCCCACACAGAAACAACTTGTTCTTGCTTGATTCAACTATTTAATCTGTATAATTAAATTAACTAATTTATTTTAACATGATATTTTGCGGAGATATATGTATATATAGCTATAGTTTAGTAATCATAGACATATTTTCTTCAGCGACTAATTCTCTTTTCTACAAGGGGTACACAATTTATGTGATGCTTGGTTATGACATATCATTATTTCGTTCCACGCATCAATGTAACTTTTAGGGATTTTTATTTTCTTATTCAACTAAAGCTTTTAGCAAAAATATCTATTTCATTGACAATGTTTATGGTCAAATAATTGATAATAACCAATTAAGATCTTGATAAGATGGTATTATTTATCATATCATATTGAAAGTATAATATTAAGCAATAATTGATTATCCTACGACCAATTATTTGTCTGAGAGTTTACTAGGTTTTTCTTAGACTCCGTGAGGTATTTTGCGTAAATTTATTTGTAAAGTCGAGCTAAAGAGGATTTTTTGGCTAAGGTTTTACCACTATCATAAAATAATTTAGGAGACGTATGCATTTATGCTACCATTTTCTTAGCGTTTCAATAAAAGCAAAGAAAACAAAATTTCCCACATTATCATACTAAGGTTATGTGTACTCAATCTGATCACTTTACAAAAAACACAATGATTAAAACAACTCTGTAATATCTTCTACTTTTTTTCTTTATCACGTACCTATAATATTTTTCTAATTAATTTTAAACATAATATTGTAGAATTTTCTTTTATTTTAGTAAAAACATTATTATAAACAAATTAACGGTGGTGAATTATCATTCATTATTTATATTATTATTATATGTCATGTTAAATTTTTAGTTCACCCTTAAAATTCATCATAATTTAGATTAGTAAGTTCAAGATCACTTAGTATTTGAGTAAGGCTAGCGTGGTTTTAAAATTTCATGAATATTATTATCATTTTGTAAATTTGGAAGCCATATATATTGCATTTTGAATTAATATCCATGTATTATTGTGTATATGCTTTTATCCCGAGTGGCAGATAGGCTATATCCTCGGTGATGTATTGTGGAGATATATTGATTTTTCTAGCATATTCAATTAAGTAGATACAGAAGTCAATGGCCAATTGGACTGAATTGGTTCGTATTCTATTATAGATATATAGTTATATTTTAAGATTAGTTATAGATTTTTATGTAGTGTAGTCATCTACATAAAAAAATTTTAATTATAATTATGTTTATTTATAAACAATCACCATTGATTATAGATCCTCTTTGTACTCCCTTCTAAATGAGGGTTGAATTTGCTAGTGGAATAAGAGTATTCTTGGGCTTGAGAGCCATTAGACCATGTAGGCCGGAGTTAGTAGGTCAAGTATATAGTGGTCATCATGCCATAACCTGTATCATAATAGGTATAAAACTAACCCAAAAACACTATATAAAATTTTATCAGTAATTTCATAATATATATAATATCATCATTTCAAATACAATCAAATTTGCTCCAATTTAGTGTCTATGTTCACTAACCTATTCAACTACAATATCACAACAATTACCTCATGAACATGCCACCATTCCATTTGTCACGGTTCAACCTATGACATAAAATATTACCTTATAATTATTAGTATTGACATTATGTTGTAAACTTTATATAGAACTATTACAATAAAATCATATTACAAAATCCAATTAATAAAATTTTTAAGACCTAAATATAAGAGAATAATATTTTCATTATGTACGATGATTACCTTAAATAATGCAATATAAATTATAGGATTATCTTAAAGCATTTGTCCTATCATTATGCATCACTTAAGTAACTAATCACTAATTATACATCACTATCTTCAATCCAAATTATATAAAGGGCTTCCAACATGGCCAATCAACACAACCTTCCACAATGCTAACAAAATGTCTCCAACTTGACCATTGCTGCAACTCTATTGACATCCATCACACATGTCACAATATTCTAAAAAGGAGGGGATGCTAGAGTGAGCCAAAAAAATCTTAACAAGTAATATCCATGAATAAATACTGAATAATATAAGCCTTGAAAATTAACAGAGATCAAAGATAACAAAATACTAATCCTAAATGAAACAAATGCTAGATTTTATACCGGCCTTATCAACCTTAAAAGATCAAAATGCGGAATAAAACGATGGATTACTAACCTTCTATCATTTTACTACATTGTTTTCCTCTCTTCTGTTTTGCCGATTCTAAACTTCCAAGCACAGTTTCCCTTCTTCGATGGTTTTTTGTAGAAAAGTGTACTTAGGGACAAAATCAAAATACCCCTAAATATCAGATAATTTCATCAATTATCTGAAGAGGGGTGTTACCGAGTAGTAATGGAGAATTATGATGAGGAAATAATGGAGCGTTATCAGCAGCCTTAATTTGCATTAAACATGGACCATAATCAATTCTTTAGTTTTAGAATTGAATCGTTACATTCTCCCACTTGATCTATATTTTACTTGATGAGATAACCAAATCCATCAACCCTTAATTTTAAGAAATAAATATATGAATCATGACAATAAATTCTCTAATAATGAATAATATCATCCATATATTACAATATATTACATTTCTCAAGACATATCTGTATACGGTAACGTTATTTTATGAATAAATCTTATATTTATTCTTTGTCCAACAATTGATGATATTCTCAAAATAATCAATTAATGTGTACATAAAATTTAAAAAATATCACAAAAAATAAAAATTTTATTAAATATCATTGTCCATATAATGAAAATTATAAAATAAAATTTAATCATATTTTAGTTATAAGAACCTTGAACCTCAACGGTGGCATACCTTTTGTCAAAGGATTAGCGATTATCAATTCAATGCTAATATATTCAATAGTAATTTTTTTTCTTTTAATGCGCTTCTTTATGGCTAAAAATTGAATGTCGATATATTTATTTCGACTACTGCTTTTATTATTTTTAGCCAAAAAAATAACAGCTAAATTATCGCAATATATCTTCAATGGCCTTGAGATGGAATCCACCACTCTAAGCGAATACATAAAATTTTTCATCCATACACAATACTTTGTAACTTTAAAATAAGCAACGAACTCAGATTTTATAGTAGAAGTAGCAATCAAGGTCTGTTTTACACTTCGTTAGGATACAGTTCTACTAGTAAATATAAATATATAACTAAATATTGATTTACGTAAATCAATATATCTAACGAAATCTGAATCGGAGTAACCCAATATTTTTAAATTGTTAGTCCGTCTATATGTAAGCATGTAGTCTTTGATACAGTGGAGATACCTCATCACTTTCTTAACATCTTTTCAGTGATCCATACCTGGATTACTCTAAAATCTTTTCAATATTTCAACTGTAAAAGCGATATCATGTCTTGTACATACCTGAGTATATATCAAACTTTTAACTGTGGAAGCATATGGAATATTTTTTATTTCTTTCCGTTCAAAATTATTTTTTGGGTATTGGTTCAAATTGAACCTATTACCCTTCACAATGGGTGCCTCACTTGGTGAACAATCTTTCATTTAAAATCTCTGTAAAACTTTATTAATATAGGTCTCCTGAGGCAAACCTACAACACATCGTAATCTATCTCGATGTATCTTAATACCAATGATATAAGATATATTGTCAATATCTTTTATTTTAAATTTATCAGAGAGAAATTATTTTATTTCATACAGTAATCCCTTATTATTAGATGCAAGTAAAATATCATCTACATATAAAATAAGAAAATAAATCTTACTCTCACTGACCTTCTAGTATATACATTGATCTAAAATATTCTCTTCAAAACTAAATGAAGAGATAACACCATTAAATTTTAAATACCATTGACGGGAGACTTGTTTTAATCATATATAGATTTGTTGAGTTTTCATACCAATTGCTCACCTTCACTAGGAGAGAATCCTTATAATTGTTTCATATAAACCTCCTCCTCTAAATCACCATTTAAAAATATTATTTTTACATCCATTTATTATAATTTTATATCAAAATGAGTAACTAATACCAAAATAATACGAAGGGAATATTTCTTAGATATAGAAGAAAAAGTATATGTGTAATCAATTCATTCCTTTTGAGTGAATCCTTTAATAAGGAGTCTTGCTTTATATCTTTTGATGTTACCTAATAAGTCTTTTTTTATCTTAAAGACCCATTTACACCCAATAACTTTCGCTCCTTTAGTCAACTCAATAAGATTCGAGACTCTATTACAACTCATAGAATTCATCTCTTCGTTCATGGTATTGTACCATAATTCTGATTTATTACAATTCATAACTTGTGAAAATATTTTGGGATCATTTTTTGCTCCAATATTATAGTCAGACTCCTGTAGATATACAATATAATCGTTAGAAATTACTGATCTTCTCATTCTAATAGACCTTCTTAATGTTGTATCAATAGTCTTAATAGGAATATGTTATATAACTATTTTAGGTAAATCTTGAATATCATGGTCAATTTAAATAATATCAGTATTTTATAAAACGACATTGATTGGTTGTTCAACACTGATTTAAACTTGAGGGGTATTGTATACGATAATCAACCTATTATATGAAGTGGAAGGTTGAGAATCTAAATAATCATCATTAGAAATTATATTTTTGGACCGCTTACTCCCACTCATTAAGTTATTCTCAAAAAATTTTATATTTTCTTAATTTTATAATCTTAGTACTGTGAGATGGATAATAAAATTTACATCATTTAGACTGTTCAGCATATCCAATGAAATACTCACTAATGGTTCTTGGATCTAACTTCTTCTAATGTGAATTATAAACTCTTATTTTAGACGGATTTTTCCAAATGCATACACGTCACAAACTCGATTTTTAACATTTTCATAATTCAAAATAAGTTTTTGGAATAACTTTCGTTGGAACCCGATTTAATATATACACTGTCGTTTTAAGAGTATTAGTCTACAAGGATTTTGAAAGATTAGAGTTGCTAAGCATACTCCACACCAAATCCAAGAACGTTTGATTTTTTTTTTCTGCTACACCATTTTGATCTGGAGAATCAGACATAATATATTGAGCAATAATTTCATGTTCACGAAAAAAACTTTCCAAATAGATAAGGTATTTGTCCATCTTCAATATATCTACCATGATATTCTCCATTTCTATTTGATATCATAATTTTAATTTATTTTTTACATTATTTCTCTATTTCTATTTTAAATAATTTAAAAATATTTAACGTTTGATTTTTATTATGAAGCAAGTAGAGATACATATATCGTGAATAATCATCTGTACAAGTGATAAAATATTTCAGACTATATGAGTCAATGTCTAGATTATAAATATTCGTATATATGATTTCTAATATGTCCGAACTCCTGTTGTGTTTTTTCTTTGCCTTATTGGTCTACTTTTTTTTTATACAATCCACACAAATTTTATAATCATTAAAATTTAGAGTACAAAATACTTTATAATTTACTAATCTTTTAATTCTTTCAATAGAGATATGATCTAATCTCCTATGTCACAATATAGAGGAATATTCATTTACAATATATCGCTTAATATTAGTATCAATATGCATTATTTTATAAATTTAACTAATAAAGACTATTAGATAATGTTCCATTCCCAAGAATATCAGATTTATAACATAAATTAAAAGATATGTCTGAAAATGTAATGGAATATCTAAAAGGTACAAGTCTCGAAACTGATATCAAATTTTTTGAGAAATTTAGAATATAAACTATCTTTTTCTTAGATTTTGTAAGCCCTGTAAAAAATTTAAAATATAAATTGTAGAACCAGAATCAATTCACCATATGTCATGAGAAATATTAACCATATTAGATTCATAATATACAAATGATGATGGATTATCTTTATTCTCAAGCCAATTTTGATATTTGACGTAATCTTTCTTGATGTGTCTCTTCTTTTTATAGGAAAAATACTTAAATTTTTTCTTGATATCAGATTGATAATGTATTTTATATTTTTCTTCTTCTTAACTTGAGTTTTATTCTTTCCTTCTTTAATCATAAATATACTTTCACCTTATTTCATCGCAAGCATTCCTTTTTTTTGAACACACATGGTCATAAGTTCATTAATTGACCATTTATCATTATATATATTGTAAGATATTTTAAAAGGTCTATATTATGGTGGAAGCGTATTCAAGATATAGTGCACAAGAAAAGATTTAGACATATCTATTTTGAAATTTTTTAGTTGAACCGCTATATCCCTAATTTGTATAATGTGTTCAAACACAACCTTAATACTAGCGAGCCTTAAAAATAAAACTTCATAATTAGGGTGCTGATAAGTGATTTATTTGAAGTATCAAATTGTTCATCAATAGTTTTTGATAAATTTTACACATTATTATACCAATCGATAGAACTACGAATATCAATATAAATTTTAGTCTTTATGAATATCAGATTGAGATGATTAGATCGCGCCCATCATTCATAAAGAATTACATCAATCAGAGTACTAATTTTAATAAGAGTGAGTGATTTGTCTTTCCTTATAATATAATCAATATCCATCCACTTTAAATGAAGACAAATGTTCTCCTTCTAAACTTTAT
>JAOVVI020002614.1:0-20731 GCA_028571085.2 Nepenthes alata | reverse complement strand
AGTAGCTAAATGACTTAGCTGGCCAGAGCAGATCTATGAATAGCTTTATGCATTTTATCTTTTGATGTTTTGAGAAGTCATGTAAAGATTATTCTGCTGTTATGAACTTATGAATGTTAGCAGGTTTCCGTGATTATTTTTGGATAAATGAAATTAATAATTTCTATTATGCATCTCAGGGTTGAATGAAGAAAAGAAAAATTTTTATGTCCACCTATTTATCCTTTCTTAAATTATATAAAAACAAGGATTTAGAATTGAAGACGGCTTTTGATGATGGTAAAAAGTCGGGTCGTCACAAATCTGGAAGGCAGGGCTGAAATATGGTCCCAAATCTACAATAGCTTAAATGAAAATCTTAATTGGGAAGTGTTTAAAGACGATTTGTATAGGAAATTTGGTGATTGAGCCTTCATAAATATTGTGGAGGAGTTAAATAAAATGCACTGAAAGCAAGGCATTAAAGGTTATCAAGAACAATTTGAGAGTCGAAGGTTCTATTAATCAGCTCTCACCCAGGAAACTTTCATGAATCATACTTCATATGCAGTTTTTTGAGTGGATTGAGGAAGGAGATCAGGCATATGATGAAATTGCACAAACCTAGTACACTTGCAGAAACTTTTGAATTGGCACGATTAGAGCAGCACCTAAATGTGATATCCAGAAAATCAAAACCTGTTTACAAATTTCCAAGCAGGACTGTTCTTAATAAGGGTAATTTGTCCTATAAGCCTACTCTATCTAAGGTTCCACAAAGTGACCAGAACTTCAAAGCTTCTGTTAATTTGTCATTGGAACGGAGAGATCATTGGGACTTTGTTTTAAATGTAATGACAGTTCAACCGAGGGCATAAGTGCAAGGAGAAACAACTGAATTCATTACTTGTTGATGTTGAGGAGCATGAAGAGGAAGATGAATTTGATGAGCTGGAAAAAAAGGGGCAATGAAGACCCTGAACCAGAAGAAATCTTCATCCAATCTCTTTGAGGTAATGCCATGAACAACACCATTAGAATAATGGATTAACGCAGAAAGAAGTCAGTGATTATAATGATAAACAGCAGTAGCGCACAGTTTTGTTAGCCCGAGAGTTATGGAAGCAAAAGGAAAGGTTTTGTGACTTCACTTGGATGATGCAATGCCACCTGCTTACTGCTGATCTCAGTAGACTTGGACAGTTGTGATATGGTGCTGAGTGTACGCTGGATGAGAGCCTATAGTCTGATTTTGTTTGATTTGCATAAGCTAAAACCAAGCTTCGCCAAACAAGTGCAGCAGGTCAAGCAGTAAGGGACTACAGAACAGGATGCCTTATAGATCATCATAGCACATAAGGCATCCAAAGGGGTGCAGGAGGGATTTATTGGCCATAAGTTGAAATCTCTGCAACATACAGCCAGGCAACATTTAACCCTTCCATACAATAGTTGCTTCTTGAATTCCAAGAAAATTTGGAGGAACCAAGTCATTTACGTCCCAAAAGAGAACATGACCATAAAATTCCTTTCCAACCAGGTTCTAAACCAATTAGCCTTAGACCCTATACAATCATTTCTAAAAAAATTGAGATATCAAATCTTCGAAATGGTTAAGTCAGCCAACATCCAACCAAGCTCAAGCTCCTTTGCCTCTCATGTCTTTCTTGTTAAAAAGGATAATTTTTGGAAACTTTGCATAGATTATAGACAATTAAACTCAATGACCATCAAGGATAGATTCCCCATTGATGTCATATTAGATGAATTGCATGATGCTTCAATTTTTTAAAAACTATACTAAAGGTCTAGTTATCACCAGATTAGGATGTCTAAACCTGATGTATACAAAACAGCCTTCAAAACCCATCACAGGTATTATGAGTTCAAGGTTATGCTTTGGTCTCACTAATGCCCATGCTTCCTTTCAATCCTTAGTTAACCAGATTTTTCCATCCTATCTTTGAAAGCTTGTGTTGGCCTTCTTTGATGACATCCTTGTCTACAACACTTCTTGAAAGGACAAGTGAACACCTTAGTGTTGTGTTCCTCACACATCAAGAGCATGCACCTTATGCAAAAAGGGAAAAAAAATGATCTTTTGTCCAATTAAAGGTGGAATAATTGGACCATGTTATACTAGGTGATGGAGTACTCACTAATCCAGCCAAGGTGGAAGCAATGAACACGTGGCAAACTCCTAGCAGCAGAAAATCCTTTGGAGTAAAATTGATGCCAGGATCAGCACCAATATCCAAAGCACCCTATCGGATGGCACCGGCCGAACTCAAAGAATTGAAACAACAAGGCATTTTCTGAGATCAACAGGCTACCATAGGAGGTTTGTGCATCGATATGGGAGTATCAACAAACCATTAGCAGATCTACTGAAGATGAGTGCTTTTGTATGGAACCAGGAGACTGAAGCTGCATTTCAGGCTTTAAAGGCAGTGACAACACCAGTACCAGTATTAGATTGCTAGATTTTTCACTCCTAATCATAATTGAAATTGATGTTTCAATGAAAGGCAAGGGAGCAGTGTTGATGCAACAAGGGAGACTCATTGCTTATCTTAGCAAGGCTTCAGTGTGAAGAACATGGGCCAATTTATATATCAAAACGAGCTGTTACCTATCTTAATGCAATCTCTAAATGGAGGCACTAATTGCAGGAAAAGCAATTGGTTGTCAAGGCAGATCATGACATACTCATATTTTTGTTGGAACAGGAAATTACTTCTTTTTTACAGCTAAAAAGCTTAACCAAACTCTCAAGATTAGATTATGTTATTCAATATAAGACGAGCGAGGAGAATGTAATAGCCAATGCCTTGTCTTGAACATATGATGATGAGGAAGTCCCTTGTGCTACTGTTACTGGTATCACTCCAACTTGGATGCAAGAAAATGAATTGAGCAATGAAGATGATTCCAGTACCAAGGAGTTAATTGCAAAACTACTGGTGAAACCTGCTTCAGGTCCACCTTATAGCTATTTAAAAGAAGTGCTCATGTATAAGGGAAGATTGTGTATTGACTCGAGTACTCAATTGAGATAGAGATTCTTGTTCACATTACACTAGTGCTATTTTAATGGCCATTCAAGTGTAGGAGCCACCTATAGGCAGGCACAACAGTTCTTCTATTGGCCTAATTTGTATAAATTGATTGAGTCGGTGTTGTCTTGTGAAGTCTGTTAGAAGAACAAGGATGGAAGGAAGGCTTACATAGGGACTAGCACAGAAAGAAAGTTCGTTCTCGAAAGTAGCAAAGTATGTAGAAATCTGAAAGGAACACAATTGAAAGTCAGTCTCAATTCAGCTCCTAGTAAATAAAAATCAAATAGATAGGGCATCGGAGCTAACATTCCTTGGAAATAGCAATTATTTGCTTCCTGAATAGAAAATATTGGGAGACTTATTCGATTTCTCGAGCTTTACACATTCAAAAAGGGGGCAAGCTAAACAAGCATGCCATCCAAGTTTATAGAGTTAAGAGTTTTGAAAGAGCTTGGAGGTTTCCCTTATGTTCATGTAGCCATGTGATCATGGATTTTATCAAAGGCCTTCCAAAGGACACCATTATAGTAGTTGCTAACAAAATGGCCAAGTACTCTCATTTCATAGCCCATACACATCCTTTATTAGCTGCCAAGGTAGCTCATTGACTCCTGAAGAATATCATCAAGTTGCATGGGGTTTGTGTGAGTATTGTCTCAGATAGGTATAAAATCTTTACTAGGTTGTTTTGGAAATCATTGTTTGAAAGTATGGATACTAAATTGCACAAAAGCATCTCACACTATCTCCAAATTGATGAGCAAACAGAAAAAGTAAATTAAAACAATCTCAGGTGTATAGTTTCACAAAAGCCAACTCAATTTACAATGGCTATTAGTGGTGGTACAACTAGTGTTACCATCAAACGATCAAGATGACTCCATTCCAAATATTGAAGCAAAATAAGCCAATATTGTAAATATCTGGCAATGTGTATAAGTATCAAGGCCATCTGATACCAATATTTCTCGATATTGTGATAATATCATGACATGTTTTTGTAGTATTAATAAATCACAATATACCGGCCGATAATTGACAAATATATCAGCTAACATGGCCATATTAACTTGCAAGTCTTAGATATATTTTTCTTATCAACATATTCGATACCAATATATATTGACTACACAGATATGGCCACAATCAATACCAATACTGATACCGATATTTTCATCCATGATTCCGAGCATCGTATTGTCCTTGCTAGCTACAACTCAATAACGGTGAACCTACAGTAGCCCCAGTGGCAAAACTGCAAAAGGGAAGGCAGGCCATAGATGAGTTCCGAAGGAATAACTAGTCACAACTTAGAAGAGAATGAAAGTATATGTGGATTTTAAGAGAAGTGAAAGACAACTTGAAGGAATATGGTGTACCCATGGATAAAATTATATATATCTATATCGGTCATGACCATGTTGTCATTAGATATAACTGATAATACCTATTGGTAGCAAATATATTGGAAGGAAAGTTTCTTTGGAATCATAGCCTAACAGACATATATCAACCGATATATTAACCGTAACGCCAATACAATGACATATCACAATTTTGTCACGGTATGAAAATATTGGTATTGTGGGGCAACACTAATATATATCAACCAATATTTGTATCCATATCATGTACCTAAAGTTGCAAACCTGCAAGCAAACCTCCTAAGCTTTAAGAAAGAATCTGACACTGTTCTCCAGGTATTATGGGCCTTGAAAGGTTTCATCCAAGGTGCGAGAGAGGTGGCTTATAAAGTGCAATGTGGGATGATAAAGGCTTTGTCGGGCCTCAGTTCCCTGAATTTTTGTTGAGGACAAGGAAAAAATTGATGTGAAGGTACTGTCATGAAACAACCAGCTTGATCTGATTGATAAAATGCAAATCAGTTCATTCATGATGGGAAATTCAGTTCAGCAAGTTAACGGTTGCAGATCAGACAGATTGAGAGACAGAAAGCATCAGGAGTACAGCAGCCAAGTAAGCACACAAGCAGATCACATCTGAGTCAGATGGTTTATCAAAGGGAGCATCCAGGTTAGCGATTCATGAACAAGCAGCTGAATTCAGTAGTTAAGAGTGGTTGCCGATTACAAAGTTAAATGATCCATGTGAAGACCTTGCAACCATTCACATTGATTAAGTTACAAGTTTAGGTGGGAAGAGGAGTGTTAGCTGGCAATTGTGAGATAACCAACTTGAATGGACGGGGTGGGGGGTTGAGAATTTAGTTTATTCTGAGTCCTAAACAATTAATTAGCTTAGTATATAAGCAAGTAGAAGTGTATTGAGAAATAGCAGGATGAATTGACTCCGAATTTCTCTACTTTCTGTTACCAAATTCTCTCTGTCCCTCCAGAATACTCCCTTCATTTCTCTTCTGATGATCCCTGTTTCCCCTCTCTCTAATGTCATTTGGTTTGATTGTCTACAATTGATAAGGGCAAAACAAATTGAATCCCAATCAGTTTCCATCTAAGGCAGGTAATTCCATCACAGCTTAAATATTTCATGGAAAGATGATTCAAGGATAAACTTTTTCTTTAAACGATTATACTTTTTTACGTTATTAGATGATATACAAATCATTTTTTTTTTCATTTTTAATAACCAATAATAAGAAAACAAAATGAGGAATATAGTATCAGTACCAACATTTGCTTAGCAAATGAGAAATAATTACCGACATATGACTTTGTGTGTTAGTGTAGATGCTGAAGTAAATAGATAAATCATTATTTGACCAAATTTGTTCAAAAAATAAGGGTTCCATCGCCCACCTGTATGTGGTTTATGAGTTCCTGAGGATGTTCAATCCGCAAGCCTACCTAGACAACCAGACAAACATTAGAGATGTAAGACCAACTTGAAAACAGCAAACATCTAACAAATACAGGAACTATACACCCCATAATCAAAAGATCGTATTTAGATTCCTTATCAGTGATTTGGCTACAATTTTACATTAGAGGCATATGTTACCATTCTTTCCAGATTCAAGGTCATTAATTCAAGAATGAGTATAACATGCTATTCACCTTCTATTGGCAGCCCAAAGTACTTTTCAGCACTAACAAACAACAAATCCTCAAATTCTTCTAACAATTGTTCCCCTTCCAACTGCAACTACGCTATATATCAAAATACAATGCAAGCCTGACTTTTCTAACTTCAATTACATATATTCCTTCACAGTTCCACATAGTATTTCCACCTTAATAAGAATTGAATGATGTAGTAATATGATTAGATTTTCTACTGCACATACTGAATGACACTACCACTCATCAGTTTTCACCTAGGGTACCACACTTGCCAACCAGTGGAAAAGACAAGGAGGGCACTCCTCCCCTCAAACCTGCAAAACAAATAAGAAAATAGAAGAAAGGCCCTAAGAAGCCATCACAAATACGTTATTATTCAATTTGGACCCCTTGAGGGAAAGCTATACCATGATGGCATTGTTACTCAAGCAAGACCTCAAGATCATTGGTTAAAATCACAAAAATGACCTCTTTGTTAGACAGGGAGCATGTTAGATACATTAGCCTCATGGACTGGTCCATCATTTTATTCAATTTGGATCCCTCAATTTTTAACAACCCCCGGGGGGAGGTGCTACACTCGACATTGATAGGGTAAAGTAATTGAAGAAAATTATTGGTCATTATTTCAAACATCTCGATCTTAATAAGTGCTGCACGTCTTTTCTGATTATGATGATACAACAAAACATGATAAAATTGGCTCATTTTATAAGCTTAAAAAAGAAGGATAAAGACAAGCCATCTTCTAGTCCTACTGTCAGGTTGTTTGTCTCCCTAAAATACATAAGAGGCAGACTTCTATAATGGTTCTTTCTATTATTTTTCCTTTCTATTTATCTTTGTTTCACATATCAACTTATAGGTGTATATAGGAAAAAGGGTTAAACTCAATCTATCATAGTCCACTGTTTGTGCACTTATTTTCTATGCTGCAACCTCAACAAAATATTGGATGCTAATCCTTCTTTCTAATGATTTCCTTTCAATTCAATTTTTATTCACTTATCCAATTACAGCATATTAGCCCTTAATTTCTGAAATGCCCAGATTCTAGTGGCTTGGGCTGAATGAATTCGCCACACATCCTGAAGTCCTTCAACTTGCAAGAACAGTACTACACAGTTTATCCCAATATAGCCTTATGAAAGTATATACATCTACCCGTGTGGGATAGTTGTTCCCTATGTCAACTAATGGTACTCCCCGGCTTCATTTCATGAATCGGTCATTCAATTACGTTCAACCAAATAAGTCAAATCTTGTTCAGACCAATAAACAAAGTGGAAGAAATAGCTAAAACTAACAGTAGAAAAAACAAATAACTAGTTAGCGTGGGCATGGAGGAACTAAATGGCATAAAGAACAGTGCTAAATAACCGGATAAGGAAGTAAAAGAAGTGTTACAAAATGAAGAGAAAAGAAGAAGCCATTGTGGGCCATTGATATAACAATAACTTACAGCAAAGTCTTTCGGGACCAAGTAAACATTATGTGATAGAAGCATCTGATACACATCCCGAGCAGAGTGTCCAACCGCAAGTACAACTGCATCAAATTCCAACTCCTGTCTCTCAATCAGAAGGCCTTTAGTAGAGTCAGACACTTTGACTCCTACAACAGATGTACCCTCTACAAGAAGATCATCAACCCTTGTTCCAAATTTTATAGAAACCTAAGCATATTGAAACAATTAATTTAAAAGTATACTTAGTTAATGAAGGATAAGAAGGATGAAATGATTTGACAATATAATATCAAACGAATAATGATTTTAGAATATAGAGGACTCACACCCAACCCTTGCAGATGACGTCGGAAACTGCAAAGCAGTGGAATCAACCTATCTGTTCCCAAATGAGGCTTTCCATCAACTAAGATACTTTCTGGTGCTCCAAGGTGAACTAACATTTTCATAACCTAGAATTAATCAAACTATTAGACAACAAACATTAATGGGTCAAAAATAAAATTGTAGAAACTGATTAAGCCGTCATCTTTCCTTGTTTTATCAGTCAAAACCACAAACTTAGATCCGTTTAACACAAAGTGAGCATGTAATGCATTTCCTTCAAGGACAAAACACACAAATTAAATATGAACAAACTTTCTTTTGACACCTGGTCCGAGGCCTTAATCATGCAACCTCAATCATCACACAAATATTATTCAGTAATGGAACAAGAATTGACCATTCTCCAAATCGTGGAATCTTATAATAAAAAGGAATTCAAAGAGAATACCACAACAAAAGGTGACAGAATTTTATGTTATTTGCCGACTACCACAAGTGAGGGAACATATGTTAGTACCTTTCCGATGAAATATAAGCAGATGTAAATCAATTCAAGGGTAGTAAACAAGGAAGAAGCACAAATTGGAGACAGCAGCCACATTTGGAAAATCAAATAACTTAGAAAAGTTGCTGCCAGCAAAAAGCAAAATAGATGCTAGTGAAAGTAAAGGCATTTTGGCAAAGATCCAGTACAGGAAGCAAGCTTATCTGAAACTATTGTAGAACCAAAATCACTTATAGCCATCTGACAAAATCCCTCAGGTGATAGATCCTGTTTCCTACAACCCCAACAGTTCTCAATTTGTAGCTAAGACAGTAGAAAAGGTTTCTCACTATTCCCTTATATCATGCAGCTTGGGTCCTCCTTTCCCATAATTTATTTGAACACCAAGGTATATTCTTTTTTCTGTCTTTCCCAAATGATATTTAAATTGTTCTCCGATGGGTTAACAAATCAGAACATACGTAATATCTGATGGATTTGTACAAACATATCAAAGTTCTTTTTATCTGAAAATCTCTCTTTTTCTTTTGATATCTCTTGTTAATGTTATGCATACATCCTACCCTCTCAAAACTTCACTACATGGGAGCCTCATGCATTGGATTTAATGCATCACTTGAGTTTTTGGACCTATCTAGTGTATTTTTCTTTGGCAAGGTAACTTTCCTAGCAGGAAGACCTAAACTGGGGTTCCACCACATTCAGCTCAAAGGTGGGGTTGGGAGATGCCACTCAGTTAACTGTCCATTGGCTCTCTTCTTCTTATGATAACAGGCTACTCTTCGGGCATATGAACCTCAAGGCTAGTTTTGGGCTTCTGTTTGAATTTGACTTCAAGATAATTTATAGTTTTGTCCCGAGAAGGGTGCTGATTACTGGGAAGTCAGCCCTGAGAGTTGAAGGTAATATTTGCATTTCTCAGTGCAAGAAGTTTGCGGGAGTATTAATTATTTTTCTTGTTCGGCTTGGCCCATTGGTGTTTTTCTTTCCCAACTTGGACTTTGGCAACATTTATACTTCCAGCAGTTAAAACAGCCATTATCAAATCTTCAAAAGATGGACCCAATTACAGCTGTTCTTCTGTCGAAAAAATTTTTAAATAATATAATACGGTAAAGCAGGACAAACCAATTTAAACAATGGTTAAGTAAGAAGAGTAAATATACAATATGTGGTATTTTAAATACAAAAGAAAGACATTTTATAAGGATGAAGGGAGCATCACTTTTTGGTTTCTATAAAAAAAAGCTTGTATTTTGAATTCATGCACACACATATTAATCATTCTTTTTCTTTCTTAATTCTAAAATACATGAAAACAATACTCAAAATGGATTAACTTGGGAAGGTATCTTTTGACTGATGATGACTTGTGTCAATTTGTCCTGTCATATGTTTTCTCTCATTTTGTCTATTCAGTCTAGGAATGCATGTGATGTGGCTGAAATAGGCAATTATTATCATAAGTAGTTATCATTCTGGATAGTCTCGTACAACTTGAGTAAACAGATATGTAAAACTCTTTTTGATAAGCAGTGTGGTTTCGGCATTTCTTAAGTTACAAGAAACACATGCTTGCTGTGCATTGACCTTGAGCCAAAGTATTTTCATGTATCTTTCTAGGCTTCGATTCCATTAAGTAATCAACTATCACTAGTGATGAGTTAGCATAATGGTTTAAGTTTAACTAATAATCTGTTTAACAAAATGAATTTATTGATAAATCATCTCAAAGCACATAGAAGCTGAAGCAAACTTTTGAAGAAGATGAATAACCAGAAAGAATGTATGAGTTGAAGAATTCTGAAATCAAAAAAGTTTTTCTTAAATACAGAAAGATTAAATGGGACTGATTTTGAAAAGGGGAAAAAAAAAACCTCAATCAGGTATAACTGGTATCACAGCAACATAGATAGAGAACAGTTGCAGCGATACAAAAGAAGTTTTCTTCACTTCCATGTGAAAGAGACTTTGAGTTTTCGTATATTATACTGCAACATATGTTGACTTGGAAACATGCAGGCAGGAGGGGCTACTTATCTTTTGTTTCACATGGAGCTAATTAATACAGGAATATGCCAGCTCAGCCCTTGGATGAAACATGTAGAATTATCTCAGTGGAATAAAGTTCAAAGGTTCATGAAATAACATTAATATACAAATCTCCAAGCTAGTAATGGAAGATTTATTCTCACCGCCTGGACGCTGGCACTATTCTTCCCAATTCTAGTTACAAGCTTGCCATCACTCCAAGTACCTGCACCACCCTGCCACAAGTAAGTCCTCCTGAGAAAACTCAAAAATATTGTACAGGGAGTAGTTCTGAATCTCAATCATCTTTTATCATAAGCATGGTAGTAACATTTAACCAATGAAACTCTATTGGATATGCATATAACCAACAACAGCTGTAACATATCCATAAATCACAAGATAAACAAAAAAGTGAGTCAAGAAAATCACCTCCCCAAAGCAAAAATTGCTATCCAATTGCATGATACGACGGACTACCAATGCACCAATGTCACGCCCTCTTTGTTCAACTGGATGACCTCTCTCAATCAAGCTAACATCTGCACCAAGTTCCGCAAGCACAAGGGAAACAAACAAACCTGAAGGCCCACAACCCACCACTGCAACTTTTGGCTTCTTAATTGCTGGGAACTTGCATGTACCAGTAGATTCGCTGGTATGCCCAGCTATTTTCTGTTCCTTCTCCATTTTACAATCATATAATATACTGATCAAATCACCAGAAACTTTTTCATCAGAAACATGCTCTAAAAAGCCAACTTGTGGCTCTAACTGGGAAATGAAGTCCCACATTCGCGGTTCCAAAATTAAGAGCTTCTCAACATCCATATCAACAGTGTACACAAATTTAGGCTCCTTTAGCAACTGAAAGACAAAAGAGACAGATTTTACTATGTTTAAGATAGGTAAATTCCATCATCATTTCAAACAAACTCCCCACCCACATATACTACAGACCATGGATCAAAATATCAGTTAGGAACTTATCACATGTTTTTGCATTAGTGTCATATCACAATATATCAGCCGATATGACTAATTATAGCCTTTTTTTTTTTCGCATTGCTTTGCTTCACTTCTTGCGAGCCTAAATCTACATGTTTAAACACCATCTTCTAAGAATCTAAACCCATGTATTTTGAATAGATATAAAACATGTATAGATCAAAAGCTCTAAGGTAGTTTTTCCATGATTTATATAGATATCAAGCTTAATTTTAATAAAATTGACTATACTTTTAAATATACAAATATATCATAAAAGGTGTCATGTTTTGGCATATAACTCACTTTTGATTTATGACGAGATAAAAAATTTATTTGCAACATCTGATATTAATGTCTCTCCAGACATGGCCAATACCAACACCAACACAGTAGATACTAATACTGGTATTTTAATCCATACAATAAACCCAAATCACAACCATTGGATAAAAGCAAAACCAAAATGTTTAAGTTTTAGTAAGGCAAAAGTTCTTTACCATACCTGTGAAAATTAGCTCTCAAACATCAATTATCCACGAAACTAGACAATATAAATTAGAGCATATTACGATGATAGAGAAAGAGAGATAGATGATGATGATGTGAAGATGATGTGGAGACAGTGAATATGTATGGCAAAAGAGTGAGTGGGAATGTTAGAAATGAAGTAGGACCTCATAAGAATGTTAAGATGAATGCATCATGTCTAAAAGGCCTCATGGATTTGTTTATGACTCAAAAACCATATAGAGGGGCTAAATTGAACAAACATAAATGATATATGTGATAAAAAAGAAAAAGCAAAAACAATTCAGTACATAGCTCGTTTCTCTTATAAAGGTGGGATAGCATTTAATGTTGCTCATTTGGAAAATTTTAACTAGATGATTGAAACTATTGGAAGGTATGGTCCAAATTTAAAGCCTCTTAGCTATCACAAGTTGATAGTAACTTTCATTAAAAAGGAGGTAGAGTACACAGATGATTTGCTAAAAGGGCCATAAAGAAGCATGGTCAAAGCATAGTCACTCAAGTATGTCTGATTATGGAGAGATCGGAGAAAACGAAGCTTGATTAATTTCTTAGTGAATATACCTTTGGGACAATATTTTTGCATCTGTTGATGCTTCTAAATATGTCAAAAATGGGGAGAAAATAGTTGAGCTACTTGATAAATTTGTAGAGTAGATTAGAGAGAAAATTGTTATTCAATGATAGCTTTAACAATTGAAGTAACTATTATTAACTAGTGAGTTTTTCTTGTACATTTTTTTTTCCTTTTATTTAGGTTGTTCTACAAATCTCTATTTCTAAGTATAAATGAAATGATGACAATTATCTTTCCTTCTAGGCCTCAAGAAAATTTTTACAAGCAAAAAGGAAGCACTTATATTGGACATCATGTGCAAAATATTGTGTTGACTTCATTTTGGAAGACTGCTAAGATTTCATATTTTAAGAGGAATTTAGAGAAAGTCGTTTCTCTCATTGGCTTTATCTACAACAACACCAATGCGTTGAACATGATAAGGCATTTCATAAAAAAGAGGGAATTGGTTAGACATGAAATCGCTCAATTTGCAACAACTTTCTTAACTTTCGAACGGGCCTACCAGCAAAATCTTAGTTGTAGAAACATGTTAACGTTAGAGCAATGGGTGAAGCGCAGTTGGCCTAAAGAGGTAAAAGATAAAAGAACAGCTAAAACTATTTTAATGGCTTCATTTTGGAGTAAAGTATTGTATATTCTCAAGGTCATCGGTCCTCTTGTTAGGGTTCTCCAACTTGCTGATAATGAGAAAAGACCAACCATTGGATATATATATATATATATATATATATATATATATATTAAGCAATGGACAAATCTAAAAAAGTAATACAAAAGGCTTTGAATGAGAATGAAGAGAAGTACATAGATATTTTCAAAATCATTGACCATGGATGGGAATGCTGTCTTCATAATCCATTGCATGCAGTGGACCATTTCTTAAATCTTAATTTCTACTACAGTGATCCAGTTATTAAATTTGTTGAAGAAATCACTAGTGATTTGTATTAATGCATATAAAGACTTATTTCAAGCATTGGCATATAGGACAAATTATGACTAAGTTGTCAATGCATAAGAGAGATAAAGGTCTCTTTGGCATCCCAATGGCAATGAGATCAAGGAAAACAAAAGATCCCGGTACTTATATCTTATTCATTTTAATAATCAAATTTTATTCATCGTAACTACTTACGATTTTCAATGATTTTATAACAAAGTGGAGGGGTTTATATGGAAATTCAGCCCCAAATCTGCAACAATTGGCCCTCAAAATAATGAGTTTAACTGTTAGAGTAGCAGATTGTAAAAATAATTGAGTGTATGAGAGCTAGTAAATACAATTTAAGATACCTTACTATAAATTCATAACTAAAAAATTGCCTTATCTATCGTAATATTATGGTGAGGTTGATTTAGCATTTATTTTATTTAACATATTCTCACCAAAAAGAGAAAAAGGCTTGAGTATCAATGATTACATGGTCTAATTTATGTCAAGTACAGTCAAGCTCTTAAGCTATGATATGCGAAAATGTCATTGATCCTATTGAATTAGATAACATTGATGATAGTAGTGAATGGTTAATTGAAAAGATGGGGGCTAGTACAACAAATGCTAATGATGATTTGATTTACGAGAATGATAACTTGACATGGGTTGATGTGACAAGAAGTATATGAGGATAAGAAGGTAATGACATACACTAGGCAACAAGTAAGATCAAGAGTAGGTGCAAAGGCTTTAAGTTCTAGAACAATAAGTGTTCAAGAGGAAGAGGTTGATTCAGATGAAATAGAAGAGGAGATTGATGACTACAAATTTAGTAATGGATATAATGAAAGCTTATTCAGTAATGATAATATTATTGATGAGGATGTTGTAGTGGATTTTAATGATGATTAGACATGGAGCATCTTATGATTATATACATAGTGCTTTTGTTGATCATGATGTATACGATGATATGACACTTATTATATATATATATATTTATTATTGTTTTTAGTTATTGAACCTTGATTAATATTTTTCTACACATCATGTTAGCATATCTATTTATATTTTAATTAGCGCCTCACTTGTCTCGGACAAGCGCCTCGAGTTGGCACCTAGTGCCTTAGCAATATGGAGTCTTAATGTCTTAGCTTGTCTGGTGCCTATGACAACACTATTTCTAGCAAAGAGTCATGAAGTTCAAGTTGATAGACAAAGGAGGATCAAAACAACTAAGTAGGTATGCTTTTGGAGAGAATTCTATCACCCACAATCAGTAAGATCTGGGTGTTAATACCACTGTTCCATCTGTTTTACTATTTATTTATTTATTTATTTCTGGGTAAGTAAAATCCTGTTCCATCTTGGAAACATAAAAAATCAATTACGCAAAACTCACTGCCTACTTGACAATTTCTACTGTTCTTCATCACAATAAACCAAATTCAGATTTATAAACAATAAAGCTTATGAGGGAAATAGTCATCATGGCAAAGAAGGGCATGAAAAACCTTTAATAAATTGTTTTTTTTTTCTCTTTTCGATTGAAAAAGCATGAATTGGGTATGAACCCTAACCTCCCACTTAAAAGGGGCAACATGCCATCTCACTTACTAGGTTATCAGTTGGAGAACCTGAAAACTGACGTAATACAAATAACCATCATCACACAAGCAAAGACTGAAGAGAAGAAGCATTCTTGGTCATAAGATGCTATGCTAAGTACAAGAAATTTGATAATTTGAATTTTTTTTTCACTCCCAAAATTGCAATCAGATGAAAGTTTAGATAACATAGTTCCACTAGCAGTGATAAGTTATTAACACGAAATTTTATGACAGGGTATCAAGGAACCAACTCATCCCAAAAGTTTAATCTATGGTGACAGCCCAAAATTAGTTTTATACTTTAACATGCCCGTTCAAGCAAACTCTTAGGGATTGAATAAAGGTCTTAAGTGGGTCAAGCTGCCCGTGGTCCAATCCATCTTAACTATACCGAACCTTCACTGCCCCAATCCATTGAAGAACAGTACCCATGCAGTTCCTAGCCTGCCCATGTTACCAGGATGTCAGGCCAGAGTGCCTCATTTCCAGAACATTTCTTACAATGTCTCCAATAAAATAAAAAACTATTTCCTACCATGGCTCCAATAAAATAAAAAAACTATGTAAAATTATCAGCATGCCCCTCCCAAAATCTATAAATAAGCCATCAATTTTTGTTTCCCATAACAGATTTCACCCTCAACTCTCTAGTTCTATCATTCTCAATATCATGCTGTAGCCTCTAATTAATGACTTAATCATCTGCCCTAAATTTTTATTGTGAACTTAATGTTTTTTTTTAGCAATATTTATCTTTGTTCTAATTTTTTTCACTCAAGTTTTTTTTTTCCACTGAGTAATTGTTTTTGTTAGGCTTAATATCTCATCTAGTTATATCATTTCTTAATTAATTTTTATGGCATGATTGGTAGAATTTCTCTGACTTTGAGGTTAATACACCCCAACCTAGCAAATGTGGTTTTCATGTCCCATAACCAAAACATACAGAAACCAACGGTGCTGAGTGGCCACCAAGAGAGCTAAACACAGTCTTTGGGATCTGTTTGAAATAACAAAAATACAATTGATAGAGCAATTTTGTAAAAAAAAATGCAGGAACGATTGCTCTTGTGACAACTTTAAACGCACTGGACATTTGAAATAGCACATGCAAAAGCATGAAAACCAGCACAAAGCATGAAAATCAGAACTTGCTTTTGGTGGGGTACAGAAGGACCTGGCATATTTCAATAGAATCAACAGAGTTAAGGGAAAATCTTGCCAAGTATAATGTGAAGTCCTAATTTGACAGGTATATTAAGTCCAATTCACGACCTAAGTATCAAAAAAATATCTCACCATACTTTAAAGCTTAGGAAAATAAATTATATATGCAACACAGAAGAATCAAGTTCTGAATTATTTATACTGAACTCAAAAATTGCACTAGCCAATTAAATAGTATTTACAAAAAATACTAATTCTTTGTTTTGAACTGTTTAATCTCGATGCTTGAGTAGCACAATTTTCATGCAATTACAAATGTTGTGCTCAACTAATATTTCAAACATAAGTTTTTTATTATTAGTTATGATAATGCAACAAATAATACTTCTACTGCTGATATGTTTACATCACAACTTCTTCCTATTGTCCACAACAAATTATTTCAGATTAGATGTGTATATCATAATATAAACTTGCATGTTTAAGAAGCATTGCAACTGATTGTTCCTCAAAGAGGGTGAAAATATAGTACTTAACATTAAAACCCTTTCATCAGGGGGGCAAGTATCCAGGGTATTATTCAGGTAAAAAGTTTCAGCTACAAAGTATTCAAGTTGAATGGCCCAATCATTTGGAATTTAACATATCAGATGCTGGAATTCATGTATCTCTCTAGGATATTATTGGCTATATTTCATAATAATCACCTTCCGGACCAAAATAGGGATAATTTTGATAAGAATATGGCACACATGTATTAACTTCTTACAACTCTTTGCTGCAACTAACACAATTTCAAGGATATATTATCAAGCATTTTGTTAGTCAATTTACCATCTTTCATATGCACGTGATGCTTTTGCACATATATGAAGCTTTCAGTGAAATAATAGAAACAATAAAGACAAAATTAATCATATATTGAGAGACTCCTCCAATCCTAGGGTGTCTAGTCAAAATAATGGACAAACACATTAAACTTCATGTATTGGACATCTTGCTCGATGAGATCCACAAATGTTTGGAGACTAAAGCAGCATCAGGTGATATCAAGCAACATGTTCATCACAATTTGCACACTTGTACAACTTGTACCATCTCAGTTAACAACACAGCCATCTGCAACTTCAATGGAGGCAACAGTAGCAACAGAATTCATAAAATTTATCGTGATATGTTTTTTACTCTAAAACATTTGTCAACAATCAAAGCCAGTTAGTAAATCATCAATGCCAGCAAAATTGTTGCACTACTAATGGCCCAACCATGTCACTAATATGACTCCATGTCAAATGTATTCGTTTAATGTTTGAGGGAATGGAGGACAAAGAAGCACACAATACATGTTATTGTCTCAATGTCACTAGCCCCACGGTATTTACAATTCCATCTAAATCTTCTTTCAGTGGGTGGAAAAGTATTGAATAAAAATTGAGTATAATAAATACTACTAGCATTGAGATGTGTGTAGGATATATAATGAAGGCAAGTAGCAACCAGGAAGTAATGGTACTAGTGGTCATCCAAGTGCAAGTGACACAACAAATGCCAAAGATTGATTGTTATATTGTATTTGAATTATAATTTTCCACATAATTTTCCCATAACAATAATTTTTTTCATTATATTGAAGATGTCATAGTATCTTTACTAATATAAAGATTTCCTTCAGGCATTTATTGTGAATTTTCACTAATTTTCATATCTAACACTTCCTAGTTAAAAATAACTACTAACCATTACACTTTGACAAATAATTCACATACTTAAAAAGTTAATTTTAACATACCAATTAAGTGCATAGAAATAAAATCTGGATCTAAAAATCAAGCTGAAGTGTATAAAATAAAATTTAAACTTAAAATCTATCAAAATACGTAAGCCAGCTTATAGGCTGGCATGTGGGCCAGCCCATGAATTGCCTGGCAAAGCATTGCACAAAACATTAAATATGGGACTCCAGACCAAGATTGGCGGGATTCAAAATTTTCGGCATGGCCAACATGGCTAGTGGCAAGCCACCCGTTTTACATCTCTAGGCGTGCGCTGATCGCAGGCAGTCTACATTATACAAAATAACAGTCATTAACCTAAATTCCCAGAATTCATTCTCTAAATCATCTAGATGGCACACCATGTCAATAACTCATCCAAAAGGCTTAATCATTAGGTGAATGCCCGTTTCAACAGAAGAAAAGGATTCCATCTAACCTTCCTCGCATCGAATGATTTCCGGACAACTGAGAACGCTTCTGCTGGCAGCATAGACGCAACCTGCACGATTTATAGAATAATAAGTCCAATTTGAGCTGAGAGAGAGGAGCTAGCCAACAACTAACAGTGGCACTTTGGAAGAACCCTGATTTTTTTTTTTGGGGGGGGGGTATATTGAGCCTGAAATTGTGGATTTATCTAACGCATTCGTGGCACAGCTACTGAGTCAATCATTAGGACATCACAAAGTGCTTGTTGTAAGCTCTTGTATGTAATTGTCCAGACA
Source organism: Nepenthes alata (assembly GCA_028571085.2). Classification (NCBI taxonomy): domain Eukaryota; kingdom Viridiplantae; phylum Streptophyta; class Magnoliopsida; order Caryophyllales; family Nepenthaceae; genus Nepenthes; species Nepenthes alata. The sequence continues at coordinate 2,009 of JAOVVI020002614.1, read as the reverse complement.
AATTATTTGAAAAGAAAAAACTTTACTTCTTTGTAGTTCCTCTTTTCCTTTCTTTTTCACTAAAAACATATAGAGAGCTAATCATCAGAAAGACAGAACTACCGGGAATTCGAGAACTTTGGCAATTTGTTCAAGGAGAGCATCAGAAACCCCGAGAAAATCTTTTCCAGGATCTTTTTGAACTTCAACGCCTAGCTGAGACATTCTCCAAAACCCTTTGAATTTGTTCTTAATGTCAATTTTTTCCCTGTAGACTTGTGTTAGCTTCTTCTTCTCCGATGGGTAACGAAGCTTTCCTGTTCTCGCCGGCCTCTTCGCGCATCGAATTTTGAGGTGTTTTGGAGGAGAAAGAACGGGTGTATAACTTGGATTTGTTCTAAGAAAGAGGGATTTCGTTTTGGGGAATGGAGAGTAAAAGTGGAGTGAGGCAAAGCATGAGGCGACAGACATGAGGGGAGAGAGAGTGAGAGCTAGAAAGTCTGTGTGTGATCAGCTATTCAGATGTTTGAAGCGGCAGTTGATAGCGTTGGAGAAACCGTTTTAATAGGAAAGAAACTGGGTCGACTGGGAAAATTCGCCATTTGGTAGTAGGTCATCCCCGCCTCTGTACCAAGAAAATAGGTCGATTGGCAAAATGTTACTGTTGCGGGCCTCCTTGAATCCGGCCCATCCACTTCACCAGATTCAGGCCCAACAGCTGCAACCGCTGATCGCCTAGCCCACCAGGGATGGAGTACCCGGTTGACTCCACCATCACTAAAATTACAGAATTACTATTAATAAATAATATTTTACCCCCAATATTTTTGTTATTCCTTCAGGTACATTCTGTTTTCTTGTTTTACTTTCTATTATAACCACTTAATTACTGTTATATATATGGCATTGTAATGTAGAAGGGGATAATGAATATACTTTAGTTACTTCCACGATTTGTCTCTGCCTCTTTCCTTTTTGTATGTTTCCTCTGTCAAAGCTCCTTTCCTTTTCTCTTCCCTTCCCCAATCTGCATTCCCTGTTCCCTTTTCGCCTTCTCCCTACTTACTTCCCTCTCCCTCTACTCCTGCCGTCGTCGAGCATGTGGTTGTGGGCAGTGAACCTACATCATTAGTGCTTTCATTAAAACATGGTAGAGGACATCACCACTTGATATTGGGCACTCGAAGATTCGATTGTGGGGCTGACGAAAGATCTACAAGAGCCCATGGCTACAACACAACAACACATCGGGGGATTTGCCACTAATGCCGCTATGATGGAGTAGATCTAACAATCCCTTGCTGAACTACTGTGCCGACAACCTCTATCTTCCTCAAATTACTTCCTACGCCTATAGTGTTTTCATCTTCCACTTTTGTCATCTCCATATCCACTTCTCAAACCCTAACAACCTTACTACCGACATAATCTGAAGCCCAAACTTCTGGCCATTTGCATTTTTCCAAAGCTTGAAATTTCATTTTTCACTGACGAAAACGTGATTGGATGGCTCTTCCAGATCGATTGATTTTTCATGTACCATAGTACTCCACCGGAGCAAAAGCTCACCATTGCTGCCTTCAACATGACAGGATCGGCCTTCTGATGATACCAGTGGATGCAAACAACCCCCCAACTCTCGACTTGGGAAATCTTCTTCAGAGATCTGGAACTTTGGTTTGGTCCCTCCTCGTATGTAAATCATAAAGCCACTTTATATAAGCTTCGACAGACTAATACTATGATAGCGTATATGTCCGAGTTCGAAATCCTCTCTACATGAACTCCAGGGCTCTCTGCCACTAATTTGTTGAACTGATTCCCCTCTAGCCTATGTGACGACGTTCGAAGGGAATTGTTATTGCTGAGACCCACGTCCTTGCCGGAGGCAATTGGCATGGCTAAATTAGAGGAAGAAAAACTGGATTTGAGTCGACCTAGCTTCCCTCGACAACCCCTCATCAAACCCTCACTCCCAACCTCCACTATGTTACCCAAACTTCTACATCCCCCAAACATTCCACCCAGAT
>JAOVVI020002613.1:0-20731 GCA_028571085.2 Nepenthes alata | reverse complement strand
GTATTACTATATGGGAGAATAAAGTTTGACATTCCTAGTAGCATCTCAACTCATGTCAAGGTCTTCGTGTCTGACCGTCCTTAATGTTGGCCGGTCAGGTAAAGAACATAAACATTGATAGCCAACTCAAGGAGTTCGGCCTTAAACGATCTTGTGTATGCATAATCCAAGATAAAAATAGAAGAAAGAAAGAAGAAAAAATTTTTATGACCACCTAGTTCGTATTTATACCGTATATGTTGTAAAAGTTTGGCTTGACGGCAGTCGTATGTGGTGGAATACGTCCGGTCCGTCACACTGCCAATTTGGAATCTTGTCTTGCTAATTGACCTTTGGTTTTTTGGGGGAAAACCATATTTCTTTAGAAATGGGTTCCTAATATGGAATTGACTAAAGAGACACCTAAAATAGTTCTGGTTTGCATTACTCTATTTAATGTACTTGTTAAATATTGGACTCCGTTGAGACTTAGCAAAATCGCTAGTGCGGTTGGCAAACCCATTCAGCTTGATTCTAATACTGCTAGAATGGCTCCGGTGCAATTTGCCCATGTTTGTGTGGAAGTTGCTCCTGAGGCTCCTCTGCCGGATAAAATCAAATTAAAATCCTGTACTGCTCCGATTGTAGATTTGGATTCGTATATTGAGGTTGAGGTCGACTTATTAATGGAAGCCGGTAAGATGTAGTAATTGTCAAAAAGTTGGCCATTCTTACTGCCAACCGAAAAAGATGTACAAGGCGACAAGAAGGATTCTGCCGCTGCCTCCATCTCTTTCTAGTCGCACCATAAAGAAACCAAAATCTCCTCAAGAACATGTTAAGGAAAATAATACAGCTATCTCCACTTCCAACTCCTTTGAGATTCTCCATGATGAGGATGGATCGTCTAATCTGGTGAACCCAAGAGATATCCCTCATAGTATGGACAATCAGTTATATCTGGCTACTCAAATCACCCTGATTGAAAAACCTTCAGATGTGGTTGTGATGGATGGATTGGAGTCCCATGACACCTGTAATTCTAGTATAGAATCTGAATCCCCCTGGACCATCCCATGAAAATACGTTTTATGAGGAGCTTGTGTCTAATAAGATCACATTTGCTAATCATTCTATGCAGATATCTCAAGCCGACCTTGGTTTTCTTGTAGTTGTGTCCAGCGACTTGGATATGCCTCCTACCTGCACTAATGCTGATACCAACTTGGTTCACTCCTCCAGGACGTCCGGTTGCTCTGAGAATTTGGTTCTCAATTCAGATCCCCAGGGGACGTCTAGTGAATGTCCCAGTTCTGGTTTCCTATAGTAGGTTGTAAATTTCAAAAAAAAAAAGAAGAGAGAGACCTCTTGTGGTCGGTCAACCTATTGCCAGGCTATCTTGATTTTTCTTGGCCGGTTATTCATGGCTTTTTCTGCATCACGGCTCAGTGGTTCGTTGTGGTTGTTGGTTTGGTATCATGCTGATGTGGCCTAGTGGTCCATTTGCCCGGATTGGATGATCTCCGTGTTCGGTATGCTGTTTGACGGACGTCCTTTGCTATTTTCGTATTGCTACTATTGCTGATTTGCCTAAAATACTGCTGAAAGTCGGTATGTCGTGCTGATGCTTTCATCTGGTTATGCGGCAGGCTTGTGGCCGGCTTGGATGGTGGCTCTTTGGCCGATGTTTTTTATTTCTTTGAGTGTTTTTTTTCCTCTTGCTATCACATATTGTTTCTTGGTGGTGCTCGGGTTCTTCCCTAACATCCCTACTATATGCTGTCTATATGCTCGGGGTATACCCTAACGTCTATATTTTACCTCTAATTTGGCAAAATACTTAGAGTTAGAAGATTGTTCATATACTTTTTTTATTTAATTCAATTTTACTTACCCAAAAAAAAAAGAATGTCCCAGTTCTAATCAGGAATCCGATGAGCTATTGCCTTATTGAAGTAGAATGCCGATTTTGGGTGTATTGACTGGATAGGTAACCTTGCCCGACACGATACAAGGTGGAGGTGTGCTCTGCCCGGTTTGTCAATAATGTAGCAATATGCCAGTATGGGTTTTTCGTCTACGGTGGGGTGTGCATTCCGGTTCCTCACAAGAAACCGGTTTGAGTGGTCTTCACTTCATATGGCTGACTCAGCCGGTATGGAAGCGGGGTAGGCACCTAAGGTGGAAATGTTTCACAGATAGGCTTAGGAAGGTTGGAAAATTTGGGACAAAAGGGATGTCTTGGGTTGCCGATTGACCGGTTTGCTCTTACCTCTTGAGTGGATGCCTTGTCAACACGACGGGTTGGTATGTAAGGCTGCAATATGGGCACTGTGTCCCACTGTGTGTCCAACTTGGATGGTAGACTTAACCAATGTAATTTTTTTATTCCTGTGGTTTTTCTTTGGATTCGTGACTTGTTTCACGGTGCTCGAGGTATACCTCTTTGTCTTTGTTCTACATCTAAGTCGGCACAATACTTGGAGATAGAATATTGATTATGTATTTTTTCCTTTCATTTATAAAATTACTTACTTACCAAAAAGTAAAATCCGATGAGCTTATTTGTGGCCCATCTAGCCGGAGTACTAGATCTCGCAAAGCAAAACAGTCCAATGATATGGATACTTCTTCTATTACTTCGTTACCCGTTCCTGGTAATACCCGAGAGGTATATGATCAAACAAAAAAAAATTAATGCTTTCCTAAGGAAATCAAAGGGGCCTAAAAGTACAATTCCCCCTTCTCCATTGAATCATGGTTAAAGTTGCCTGTTGGAATATTCGTGGGCTGAATGGAAAGATTAAGGATCAGGAAGTCCGCCAATTCCTTCTCTCTTCATGTTGCAGCATTGCGGGACTTGTTGAAACAAAGGTCCATGAGAGTAATTCCTTATTTATAGCCAGTTCTTTTGATGCAAAACTGGCAGTGGACTATGAACTACTCATCTTCTCCTGCTGGTCGTATCTAGGTGGGATGGGTTCCGGATCATATGGATTGATGTTATCTCTCAGGAGGAGCAATTTATTCTCTGTAAAGTACGTCTTAAAGCCAGTAATATGTCCTACATGATATCTTTCATCTATGGAGCCAACTCGGAGATTCTGCGTTAGTCCCTTTGGGATTCTCTTCGGTCCATCAGTAGACAATTTCCATATATGGTGTGGGCGGTGCTGGGAGATTTTAATGCCATAAGAACTTCTTCTGAAGGGTTGGATGGAATTTGGCATGCCAGAAGTTCCATGGATTTGGATGGTTTCCTTCTTGACTGTGATCTCATGGATGTGAGTCATGATGGCCTTTTTTATATGTGGAACGATGGCAGGGATTCATCTATTCACATTTACAGAAAACTTGACCAGATTGTTGTTAATGGAAATTAGTTAGTGTAATTTGGTGCGTGCAAAGCGTTCTTTCTTCCTCCCAGGCTATCTGACCACTCTCCTAGTATCCTTAGTTGTTGGAAGAGCCGAATTACTGGAAAGGCATGTTTAGATTTAATAATTTCCTTTCTTCTCATTCCCAATTTTGGCAGATTGTGAGTGAAGTGTGGCAAGCGGATGTTAAGGGAGTCCCTATGTTCCGGCTTGCTACCAGATTAAATCTCACCAAGAGGCGCCTAAAACATCTCAATCTTCAGCTGGGTAATGTTCATGAGGAAGTAGCTCGGTCCCGGAGTCTCTTGGAGGAAGCTTAGAAAAGGTCTTCTGATGCTAGGGAGGGGAGGAAATGTAAGGCTGCTTATACAAGGGTAATTGTTCAAGAGTTAGATTTTCTTCAGCAAAAAACCAAACGAAACTGGTTAAAGGATGGTGATCAATGCACTAAATTCTTCTTCTGAGTGGTTGCTAGCAATTGTAATCGTAATCGCATCTTTTCATTAATTAAGGAAGACAGTTCCTATACCGAGAGTAAAAGCGAGGTCCAGCAATTAATTCTGAACCATTTTACACGTATTTTCGGCTTGGGGCACAGTCAAATGCCAGATATGAAGGATAGGCTCCGTCCATTTATCTTGCGCTCTATCCCTTCTTCTCTACAGGAGGCTTTATGTCATCCGATCTCTGATGATGATATTCAGAACGCTATGTTTTCTATTGGTGATTCAAAAGCCCCCTGTTCTGATGGATTTTCAGCAAAGTTTTTCAAGGATTCTTGCGATTTAGTGGGGCCCTCACTTATTGATGTAGTACGGGATTTTTTCACCCGCGGTAGATTGCTCAAATAAATTAATGCCACGTGTATTAGTTTATTTCCCAAGGTTAAATCCCCCTCTAAGGTTGGTGAATTTAGACTCATATCCTATTGCAATGTTATTTATAAAGTCATATCCAAAATCATTGCCGATCAGATCAAGCAAGTTCTCCCCTCTTTGGTAGATTGCTGGCAGATGGCCTTTGTGCCTGGGCGGAGGATAAGTGATAACATTTTACTCGCTCAGGAGCTTCTGCATAACTATCACTCCAAAAAGGGTGTTTTATGTTGTGCTATAAAAGTTGATCTTATGAAAGCTTATGATTCTATGCAGTGGGATTTTCTTATCGCTATGCTGGAGTTGATGGACTTCCCCCCTTAGATGATCTTGTGGATTCAACAATGTATTACGACCACCGCTTTCTCCATTAACATTAATAGTGAATTTGTGGGTTTCTTCAAAGGTGCCAAAGGGCTGAGACAAGGAGACCCCCTATCACCTTATCTTTTTGTCCTAGTTATGGAAGTGTGGAAGTGTTGAATGAGATTATTGAGATTAAAATCAGGCAAAATAATGGTTTCCATTATCACTGAAAATGTGAGAGAACAAAAACTATTATGCTTGTTTTTGCTGATGACTTGATCCTTTTCTCTAATGTAGATGCCACTTCAGTGCGTCTTCTTCATGGATGCCTTGAGGAATTCCAGTTGTTATCTGGTTTGACCGCAAACAAAGACAAAAATGAAATGTTTGTTTGCTCAAACGACGATAGGCTGATACAGGAGCTCAATGACATAATGGGTTTTCAATTGGGGAAGCTTCCAGTCAAGTACTTGGGAGTTCCTCTTATTAATACACGGTTATCTGTTACGGATTGTAAGATTTTGATTGATCATGTTATGTATCGGGTAAATTCATGGACCAACAAACTACTATCATTTGGAGGCAAATTACAACTTGTTCGGTCTATTCTCACATCTATTCACCTTTACTGAGCTTCCATATTTATTCTCCCCAAATCTATTCTAAAGATCATGGAAGGCTATATCCGTCAGTTCTTGTGGCACGGATCAATTAATGGGGGTTCAACGGCTAAAGTTACTTGGGAGCAAGTCTGCAAAATCTCGGTTTGAAGGTGGTCTTGGTATCAAAATCTGCATAATTCTAATAAAGCTCTGATTTCTCACCTTTTCTAGAGGATTATTACAATGGATCTCAAATCTATCTGGGTCTCATGGATGTATATAAATAGATTAAAAGATAGGTGTATATGGACCATTAAAGTGCCAACAAACACGTCCTGGTGCTGGAGGAAATTGTTGAAGCTTCGATCTGCTATTCGGCCTTTTATCCACTATTGGATAGGAAATGGGGTAGATACGTTCCTATGACTTGATAATTGGCACCTGAAAGGCCCCATTGCTAATTTGTTTTCCTCTAGGCTGATGTCTGTGACTGGGCTGCCACTAGATGCGAAGGTTGCTTCGATAGTGGTTAATGGTGTTCGGAGGTGGCCGAATCCGTATGATATGGAAGTGAATCAGATCATTGACAGTATGCCAGATTATTGCCCGGATCCAGATAGGAAAGATACTGTCAGATGGACTGTAGAACCAAATGGGGTCTTTACCACCCGATCGGCTTACCGTATCTTCCAAGGAACCACAGCCAAATGTAGCTGGGTATCTCTCGTCTGGGGTACATATCATATTCCTTCATATGCTTTTACCTTATGGCTTGCCATTTTAGGCAAATTGAGCACGCTAGACAGAATTGGGAGATTTGTGAATCAAGCCAACACATGCACCCTATGCAAGAATTACTTACAAAAAAAAAGCACTCTATGCAAGAATTCTGAAGAAAATCACGATCACCTTTTTTTTGTGTTCTTTCTCGTCTGAGATCTGGGGAAAACTGTGTCATCAAGCTGGGATCAATTGGCCATATAAGGAATGGAAGAGGAATATCGAGTGGGCTTCCCGTATTTGGAAAGGTAAGAATGCCAAGTCGCTCTCATTTAGGCTCACTCTTGCTGCTGCAATTTATTTCATAAGGCAGGAGCACAATCAGAGAATCTTTGATGGTGCTAGTGGAAGGACCTCTACTCATATTACTAATCTCATAACAGATACTGTTCGGAGGAAGTTGGGAGTCAGTATTAAGGGTCATAATAGATGCACCAGATATGTAATAGCACGATGGAATTCATTGTTAGCTGCTTCTGGGTTGACAAGCGGATGACAAAGTGCTTAGGGTCATGATGTTTGTTAGATTATGAAATTTGCTGCTAAATTTACTGCAGAATTCTTGAGTTTGCTGATGTATGGCCAAGGTGTGTTTTTGCCACTTTTAGCTCGGGACGAGGTGTGCAAACTACCGCAGCTCATTTTTCTGAGTTGCATTAGTCCGAGATATCTGATTTGGCTGAGATGTTTGCAAAATGACGGGCGAGATATCTGCTTTGGCCGAAATATCCGAGTTGTTTTCTTATTCTGACCGACGGAAGTATGGCCGAGATGAGGTGTGAATGTAACGAGGTGTGCACGTGACTAGAACCTTGATCATGTATCACAACAGTTTGGAGCTATTTGCTTTTGACCGAGCGGAAAATATATGAACAGCAAAATGACCGCAATGCAAATGCCCGAGATGCATAGGCATCTTGTTTTGGCCAACTACTCCGGCACACTGCCGGGTTAGGGTTTTTCGGATTAGATTTGGACCTAATGTTTTGACTTGCTTGATAGAGGGCTTTGACAGATGTAATATTTTTTTATTTATCTTCATCTGGTTTGATGATATGTTTCACGGTTCTTGAGGGATTCCCCTGCGTCTTTATTCTTTTATTTTTGGTAAGTAATTAAATTTTATAAATGAAAAAAAAAGGTACAAAATTAATATTCTATCTCCAAGTGTTTTGTTAACTTGGATTTAGAACACGGACACGGGGCATACCACAAGCACCGTGAAAACATTTCACGAGTCCAAATTTAAGAAAAAATAACGGAATAAATAGAATTACATCCACCTATGGCCATCAACCAAGCCAATCAAATAGTAGATAACAGTGTCCATACTCCTTCTAGACCTACTACCAGATCATCCTCTCCGAAAGTGCGAGCATACCATTCAAACTGAAACACAAATCGATATAGTAGCAAAAACCAGATCAGCACTCCAATACCAGGCATACCACAAACTAGCCAAATGATCCATTCCATATCTACAGGAATAGTCTCAGATGCAAGCTCCCACACTGGAAACCGGCTTGAACGTTTCTACAGCACCTTGGCCTTTAGCATGTCAGTCATAAGGCTACCTCCAAATACAACCAACCAAATGACAGCAATGAAGCGGACAAAGTTACCATATCGATCATAAAGTACCTCGGTCAAAGGCCGCTCGTCCCATAGCATACATCTCGGGAGCAATGCAGCAACAAAATCACGGTCCTTTACATCTCGGGCATTTGTCGCAAACAAAGCCTTTTCCTTCTCGGTCAATTGCTAGCCAGTTCTATGCAGAGCACGGTGTTAGAAGCATCTCGTCCCAGTGCATACATCTCGGTCTTCTCTGCAGCTCCTCGGCCGTTTACATCTCGGCACATTGCAAATATCTCGGTCAAAAGCTGATATCTCGGGCAATTGCATCTCGATTCTTTCCCGACTTCTCAACCCAAAACATCTCGGCTCCTTTCTACAGCAGCACCTCGGCCATTAGCACATCGGTTAGAAGACATCTTGATCCAAAACAGAGTAACTCGGGCAACAACCTTCATGGCCATACAGTACCTCTGCCAATAACAACAAGTATCATAACAGTCATCACGATAGTAACTATCAAACTACATCAATATCTCAGACTAGACAGCCACCTCATCCCAGGAAATCAACACCCAACCAGCAGCAAGGCATCAATAACGATCATTTGGCGGATGCACAGTCATGTAGGAATCACTGTAATAGTAATATCAGCATCGCACAGCCTTCAGCATGTCTTCTCAGGGGCAGCATGAGGGCTAGGAGCCAACTGCGAGAGAACCATCTAACACACAAATTGATGTGCCAAGAGCTGCAAATCTGACTACGTCTGTGAAAGGCGTAAGGGCAGCACATCTGCTAGGCATTCCAGCGTCAGTAGCGAGACCACAAACTCCTCCAATATATATATATATATATATATTATTTTTTCTTTTTTTTGGGACTGCCAAACCCCAAGACCAGGCAGAGGGGCAGAAACACAAACCCAGCCCAAACCCCCCCTATTTATTTTATAAACACAGGCAAATACCAATAGCCACACATCCGACCCAACCACAACCCCTATTTTTTTTCCAAGTAGGGGGCAAATATCAAAAGCCACACCTCCGATCCGACCACAACCCCAAATATATATATATATATGTTTGTGTGTATGTGTGTGTGCGCGCGTGTGTGTGAAAAAAGGATCAACTCCACCAAGGTCCAGAGCGGGCAAAGAGCAAAAACCCAACCAAGTCAGCCAAACCACACCAACCGAACAAAGCCATCCAGCGACATAAAGCTATTCGCCCACCACCAACAAACCACCTCCGAAACAAAACAACCATCAAAATACCCCGTGCCGAGGCAGATAGGCAACAAACCAAGCCTCTCCAGCAGTTCCAAAAGAACTTTATATATATATATATATTCCAGCGAAGCAGGAATGAGCGATCCACCCCTCTGGAAGTGTCAAGATGGGCTTTTAGCTTGTTACGGACAACAGTAAACACTCTTACCAGACGTGGAAGCAAACTGATTATTATTATTGGACTGGGGACACGCCGGGATTTTATTCAACTCCTGCAAATTTGCTGCATATTCAAATTCATGATCTATCTTCCTATTCTCAAGCAATTGACAGTCATCAACCCCCTGGTTAGCCTGATCAGGGTTGAAGAGAGTCATTTTAATTTGGTGGAGCTCATCCTCCACCCCATTCCCGCTTCTCATCTCAACACTATCCACAATCTGGCAGCCCATCCAAAATTTCTAAAGGGCAGCAAATGAATTGGAGAAAGATCACTTGTATTAAGATCAGCCTTACGAGGGGCTGTAGAGGCATGGCTTAGATTATTGACCTTATTACTAGGAGGAAGGGACATTAAATCCAGCAGGATTCTACCAGTAGGCCTGAAGATTTTGGCAGATTTACATGGGGCTACAGATAGCCCCATCTGATTACCTTCACGACTACGTTTTGGCTTCCATTGGTAATCAATAAGAATTGGTCAGGTAGCTCTGTTGAGTTCCCTGTCTTAATACGCAATTGAGCAGGCATAGGAGCATCAGCTTTAATTTCCACACAGACACGGGCAAAACTCATCCTTTCCATCTTCTTTGAGAGATGGTCCAGTTGCATTGGATTTCCCACCATACTCGCAAGCCAGCTCAATCCTAGTAGAGTCCAAAGTTCCACTGGTATGCTCGACAATATGATTCAGATAGGGAAGGATTTGTGCTCTTCTTTAAGAAGCAGCATGCCCAGAGTCCATTTCTTAGTAAACAGGGGGTGCCCGACGAACACCCAGGGGCCTCCCTTAAGACTTTTTTTTTTGGGTAAGTGCCTCCCTTAAGACAATTCTCTAGCATCTTGCATGAAGGGAAACAAAAGAAAAAGAAGCCTTGGTCAGTGACCGTCACATGCTACAACTCAAACCGGGCCTAGATTTTCTTAGCAATGTGGCTGACAGCATGATGGTGCAAAGGGGTGCCATCGAAATAACCTACCAGAGTATCTCCCCACAAAGCCTCTCCTAGTTTGATAACTTCAGGAGGAGGTGTAAAAACAACATCATCCCCAACCTCTACTTTAGGGGGAAAGTTGTGCAAGGTAGACTTACCTCCAACGATGCTTTGTTTTACCACTGAGGACCAGGAAGCTTGAGGGGGGCTGGCACCAAAATCTAACAAGGGCTTTGAGACATGCTCCTCCATCCGCCCCATAGTTCCAGAATCAACGGTACCAGCCGAGATGGGTGTCGATTCAGGACAGGGATTATTCACCACACTCAGGGCTCTGACACCTGACAATTTACAGACAATTTACAGTTGCTAGCTTCTGTGGTCAAGGACAAGGGAAAACAAGCACCGTGACGGTCAACTAATTGGGGAAAGTCGTGAGCATCAAGAGACCCAACGGAGACTGAGGGATGAGGATATTTTGGGGTAGAGGAATGTTCGGAATTAGAGAAAGGCGGGGCCGAGGAGGAGGTGGAGTCAGAAGGAAAGGGACATTGGTTGAGGGAAAGAGAGACCGGCACCCCCAAATGGGCCAGCCATAGCTGGCGGCGGCGGCGGCTGAGGTGGAAGGAGCCGGGAGGAGCGGGGTTGTGCAGCACCAAGAAGCAGAGGTTCAAAATTTGAAACTGAGAGAGAAGGGAGAGCATCTCTCTCTAGAACAAGACACGTCTCGAATTCCATGGCCAATACAAAAAGATAAGGCGAAAGGGGGTCGCCGTATCCAAGGCCTTTGGCGCCTTTGAAAAGGTCTACTATATTTTTTTTAATAAGTAAAAAATTATATTAAAATAAAAATAAAAATTATAAATTATTTTTTTTTATAATTAAGTAAAGTTTTGTAAATAAAAAGATAAAACATACAAAAATAATATTCTAGCTCCAAGAATTCTGGACTTGGATGTAAAACAAATACGCTAGGGGTATACCCCGAGCACTGCTAAACAAGTTAAAAATATAAAAAACACAGACCCACATATTAAATAACAAAAATTATAAATTCAATGTTCCGTCCCAAATATTTTGCCGACTTAAGGGTAAGAATAAAGACGCCATTAATGTTTATAGAGTACGACAGGGTAGTGATACACTGTTGAATCCACGTGATCATCTTGGCAGGAAAACCCATTAGATGAAGGGTAGCAATAATGAAGTCCTAATAAATAAAGTCATAAGCCTTCATTAGATCAACTTTCTTAGTGTATCTGGGTTCACCCTTACCCAAGTGGTACCGATGAAAATGTTCTTGAGCAAGTAGGATATTGTCACTAATGCGTCGACTAGCTACAAATGCTGTTTGGCTTTTATCAACCAGATGAGGTAGCGTACCTCAAACTCTATTGGCAAGAATCTTTGAAATGATCTTATATAGCACATTGCAGCAAGCGATTGGCCTATAGTCATTCACTTTGGCAGGTGATTTGACCTTTGGGGTAATGCTAATTCGAGTTGCGTTCGCCTGCTTTAAGATCTTCCTATTTGCAAAGAAATCATAAACTGCCTCCACCACCAAAGGACCCATAATGAGTTAGGATTCCTAGTAAAATTTTGAGGAGAATCCATAGGGTCCACGAGCTTTAGAATCTCCAATGGACATAAGGGCCTTATGAATCTCTTCTGCATTCACCGGAAGACACAAATCCTCTTGAGCCGACATTGGAAGAGTATTATGGATAAACGGACGAACCCGCTCTGTATCGCGATTGAAGTGTCTCGGCCTGTCCTCAGGAGGCTTTGGAAATGGTCCACAATTAGTTGCTTGACCTCTTCCATGCTCTGTGTGCTTTCACCGTCATTTTTTGTAAGGGAGAGGATTCTATTTCGGTTAGTTTTTCAGGTAATTGAGTGGAAGAAATATTTTGAGCATTGATCCCCATCCTTGAGCTAGTGAAGCTTCGCCTTTTGGTGTAAGAGCTCTATTTCCTTCGCCAAAGCTTTAAGATAATTGGCCCTGTAAGATCGTTCAACTTCATTGGACAAAACACTACTTGGTTGGTAGGGGTGAATCTTTTGAAATTCCTCCCGTTCTTGACGCACTCTAACCACTTCCTCAAAAACACTCCCTTCTTCAGAATTGAGGTCTTTGAGGAGCCGTTTAATACATTTGAGCTTATACTTTTTTTTGGTAAGTTGGAATCATTTGAGCTTATACATGAGTCTGAACATGGGGTATCTAGTGCAGTTTATACTCCAAGCCTCATGGACCGTTGGGTGGAATCTAGGGTGGGAGGTGAGGAAGTTGTTGAATCGAAACATGCCTTTCCGAAGTGGATATGTGCCTGTCGGTTTTAGTATGCAGGGGGTATGATCGGGCAATCTAGCAGGAAGGAAGAGGGCTTTATATGGAGTGTGACTGATAAGCCAGTTACTATTCATTAAAACCCGATCGAGCTTCCTGTAAATACAGATAGAAGCATCCCTACCATCGTTGCCATGTGTAGAATAGACCTTCGTGGTTGACATCCTCAAGATCACACTCATTAAGGCAGGAGTCAAGGTCCATGCTACTTCGTGCATGCCAATTACCTCCCAATCCTTCTGAATACGTCTGAATAGTGTTGAAGTCCCCCATAACGGCCCATGGCAGATCACGGGCAAATTTTCTCATACTCGTAATATTATCCCAAAGATCACGCCTTTGAATTTCCAAATTTGCACCATATATTATAGACTGGAGCCGAGCCTTCCATTCCAGTGTTTAGGTAGTTTTACAATGGATAGCTTGATCCTCCTTGGATATAATATCTACATCAATGAGTTCTGGATTCCACCCGATCCAAATACGCCCATTTGAGGTATTGGAATAATTCATATCCCATTTCCATGAAGGCATGAGGGTATAGGCAATTAATGCGGCATTTTTTTCTCTAACTTTTGTTTCGACCAATCCAACAATATCAGATTTAGAGGATATGATAAACTGACGAGCCTCATGTCTCATTATTTTGCCATTCAAACCCCGCACATTCCGCGATGCAATACTAATCATGAGGAGAGTGTATGGGGCGTACACAGGACCAGAGTTAATGGTATTGATTTCCTACGCAACTAGCATGTGCAATCTCATCTATTTGAGGAATTGCATTCATATCCTTGGTTGGCATTTCATAGTTGTATGCCGATTTGCTTTTGTCCGGTATGGTCTGTTGCTATTTTGGTTTGATGGTCAGTATGGAATAAGCACTTTGAAAAGAGTAGTGGGCAGGTTCGCTTGCTGCCTAGTTTGGTTCTTTGCGGGTTGGGCTAAATCTGCCGGTATGGTTTTAAATGAAGCAGGCAAGGCAGTGCTGCTTGCCTGGTATAGTTTTCTGCTACTCTGGAGTATACATTCCGATATGCGCTGTGGGCCGACTTGCTTCTTGCCCGTGTTGGTCTTTTGTCGATTTGAAAAAAAATGGGAGGTTTTAGCCGGTCAACTAGTTGACCGGCAATATTAGTCTTTGAGCAACCGAGAAAGCAATCTGCAGCAGGACAACATAGATTCCAGCAAAGCCTCAAAATTCTGCTTCTGAGGCTCGGGCAATCCATCAGCATGGGAGAACATAGCATTGGACCATGACAGCAACCAATCCAGCAGCTGGTCCTGTTGCTGGGACAGAACAGCACCAGGAACAGCATTCCAATCCAGCAACTGGTCCTGACCAGGACCAGAATAGCACCAGGAAATAACCCAGCAAACTCAGTTTCTGCATCAGCTCGAACGCTCCAACTAGGCTCTCCAACCGGAAGAAACAGTATCCCAAACGGCAGCAAGATTCTGCTGCCAACATCAAGGCCCATCATGCCAATCTGCACAGGTCATCACATAGAATCCAGCACACTATTCCATAACCCCCAATGCGAAAGCAGCTCACAGCAAGAACCGAAACAAGCCAGCAATAGCCTAAAAGAATTAGCTGCACCTCAGAGGCCCTGAGACCCAGGAAACTCAGCATCTTCAAGGGATTTCCACCACATCAAAAGCCAGAGGATTTCAGGATTAATTGGAAGCAGATTTTTTCTTTTTTTTCCAGGACTTAGCCGGCTTCCAATTTCCATAAAGCCTTGAGCGGGAGATGACAGAAGCATCCAGGGAGGCATGATCAATTAGTTTCGGAAAAGAAGAAGTCTCATTTAGATTGCAATCCTCATGAGAGCTACTGGATAAGGAATCCAGAGATGGAGGCTGGATACGAGTATCCTTATAAGCCTTCAGTTGCATCCTCAGGGACTCAACTTTGGAAGAGATTTTGCTAGCAGCAGAAACCGACTGCTCTGAATCACTGCAAGAGCCCCTTAGCTGCCAATCGGACAGCACCCAGAATGGGAAGGACATCAATCGAACACACAGCTTCCACAAGAGGGAAGTTGGAGACCTCCCAGGGCCTGCAGACAGGGCCCTTCACCACTCCACGAAGAGATGATCCAGGCACTAAAGAGGTCTCATCCTCAGATGAAGAAACACGGTGGCTGACGGGAGTGTCATCAGAATTGGGGAGGGGTTTAACAACATCCAATCCATGGGCATGAGGAGCAAGAGGGGGAGATGCCAATCTTAATGCAGCATCCAAGGGGCCTCCGCCGAATCCGAAAGATCCAAAATGGACTTGCGAAATACAATCGGATGGCAAACATCGCTGCAATGAGCCATTTTCCTACCGCGAGAAGCACTACCAGGAACCTCATTAGAAATGATTTCAGGAGCAAAACTCACTACTTTAACCGACGGAGTCTTATCCAAAAGGTTTTCAGAAGCTAAGTCTGCGCACAGAGTCAGCAACTCTAGATTGGTAGAGGAAGCCTCAAGTTCAGGACCCGTATTCTCAGCCTTCAACAAATGTGAATTTTCAGCAGCAAGGAAGGCTTTAGAAGAAGGACTGCCTCGGTCAGCCACAGTATCATCCGGGGACACACCCTGGCGAGCAGGCAGATCCATCCTGGAGCTCTTATGGGTTGCAGAGAGACTTTTAACGAGATGCACCGGCCTCCAGTGATAAGCCACCTCAATGTCAACAAAATTTTCCACATCCAAACCACCAGATTTTACTCTGATTTTTTATGGAAGGTGGTCTTTTTTACACACTTCAATCCGAGCAGTATTCACATCCAATTTGATGGGCTTACCCACCCCACTAGTGATCCAGCTTAGCCCTAATGGAGTCCAAAATTCGACCGACACGTTGGAGAGGGTAATCCATATAGGAAAAGCTAGGAGAGCATCTTTAGACAAATCCATGCCAGGAAGCCAACGTTTAAGGAAAATTGTTTTCTTTCCAAATGCCCAGGGGCCATTTGATAGACAACGATTCAGAAGATTGTCAGACTCAAACCGAAAGAAGAAGAAGCCATTTTCATGCCCAGCAACATGGCGTAGCCCAAACCTGGCCCAAATTTTGCGAGCAATGGCGTTCACCGCCTGAAAGTGGGGAGGAGTTTCATGGAAGAAACCAACAAGCGTGGAGCCCCAAACTTCCCGACTCTACCGAACGACCTCATCCGAAGGAGAGATGGAAACGATTTCACCCTCAACAGCATGAGGAGTTGGAACTCCGCAAGACATTCTTTAAGAATCCGAATTGAGTTAACATCAGAATGAGAAAAAAGAAGAAGGTCATCTGCAAAGGCAAGCATGGCCGGTTTGTTAGTGCTGGTGTGGGTTAGCAGGGAAGGCCGACTCTGTTTTCACTCAGAGTCACGACCGGTTTGGAATGCTGACGTGGGCTAGCTGGGAAGGACGGTTTGGCCGGTTTGATTTGCTGCTGCTGAAGGTGGATGCTGCTTGAGCTATGGCCGGGTTGCTCTGCTGACGTGGCATGTCCTATACCGACTTGGATTAGAGGCTGGTTTGGCCTGCTGACGTGGCATGTCAATTGCCGATGTCGATTTGTGGTCGGTTTGCCTCTACTGGATTGGTATGCCATTTGCGGATTTGGAATTGAATATTGGAAGTGAGGCCGGTTTGACTTGGCATTCCTATTGCCGTTTTGGGTTGGAGGTAGCCGATTTGGACTTACGTGCAAAATGCCGAATTTGTTTTGCATGCAAAATGCAGATTTGGATTTGCTGCCCAAATGCTGATTTGGATTTGCGGCCCATATGCCGATTTCGAATTGTGGCCGGGTTTATTTTGTAGACTTGGCGTGACAATTGCCGATGTGGGCTTAAGGGTGCTGATTTGGTCTGCGCTTCAAATTGCCAATTGGGACTTGAATGTGCATTGCCGATTTCGATTTCGCATCTCAAGTGCCGAGTTGGAATTGCTTTGCCAATTTGGTTTGAGGCCTTGGTATGTGTGTTGCCAGGTTGTGGGACATGCCGGTTTGGTTTCATGTAGAGACAAGGCCGATTTGGAATTGCTGATGTGGACTAGCAGGGGCCGGTTTCATTTTCATTGTGCATAGGGGCCGGTTTCGATGATTTTCATGCTAAGGGGCCGGTTTTAATTTCTTTTTTTTGATAAGTAAGTATTTTGTATTAAAGGGAGAAAAAATTACAAAGTTTATGTTTTATCTCCAAGTATTTTGACTTGGAGTTAATACATAAAGCGTTAGGGCATGCCCCGAGCAACTAGTACATTAGAAAATACATTAAAATTTTTTTTTTTTGGTAAGTAATGAATTGCATTAAAATAACAATTACAAGCCTATGTTCTATTCCAAGTGTTTTGCCAACTTAGAGTAGAAACATAGAAGCGAGGGCATCCCTAGAATAGCCCCAAACACCATGATACAAATCATGAAAATAAAAGCAAAACACAACGAAAACAGACTTCCATCTAGAGCATGAGAACATGAAACCAAGAAAAATAGCCCCTGACTTTCGGAGCTACTTCCCTTCAGCATGAGTGAGCCTCCGAAAACCGGATTCAGCATATCCAGCATCAGTATCCATCAGCAGGGCAATTCCATCTACTACTACCTGCAGCTCAAAGCATTAGCAAATTTTCAAGACAAAAAGCCATCTTTGGACTACTGCAGCTGCATTATATATCCATACAGCACATAGTCACCGGCAGCAAACAAAATCAGCTTATTCCAAGAAAATCAGCAAATCCGGCCGAGAAACAGCATGGCCAAATTGCATCACCACTCCAAACTTCAGCTCTAAACCCGGAGAGATGCCAATTGGAGCCATCTGGAGAGGGATTACACCACCCAGGAAAGAAAATCAGGAGCACCAGTAAGTCTCAATATCACCTCAGATTTGATCCAGTACATCAACTTTATCAATGGCCAACCCCACAACATCACCACTGGGCCAAATATACCCAGCAATAGCAAGGAGACAGCAGATACATTGCATCACCACACCCATAAAAGGAAATTGATCAAAGACAGCTGACCACCAAGCCTCCCAACTGCTTCAAAGAACAGCAAGGCAGTGCCCGTCCCACCAACGCAGAGCAAAAACAAAAGCAGAGGAAGTTTCTTCATTGTCCTCGGACAGTATTTTAAATGCCAAAAAGCAGGCATTGCATCCATCAGCAGGGAAATTCCATCAACTAGAGCAAACTGAATTTCATCATTCCAGAAGAAGAAACAAACAGTAGAAACTGTAGATGCCAGCAAGATAGGCCGTTGATTCAACAAGGCTCACAGCTGCAAAAAAGCCACCATACAGCCGACGAACCAGCATGAAGTCCGATTCCCTCCAGCATCTCCAGCCGCCCCATCAGAATAACAGGGAAGCATCAGCGCCAACCCCAATAGATTGCCAGCACCAGAAAGAGGAAATAGCCCCCTCCTCGGCAACGAAGCCAGCCAGGAGTTCAGTCCACCAAGGAAACAGACCCAGGGCACATCCAGGACAACACAGCCAGCTGCGCAATTTGAGCGGCAACCATAGGCAGCATCAAAATAATAAGAAAAGCAGGATACCCAGGCACCTGCAACAAACCAGGCATGCCAGATCTGACCACAAACCACCCAACCGGACAGCAAACGGAGCCGAAGCTTTCGCATCGGAACCAAAACATGGACGCTAAGCCACATCAGCCCTAACAGTAGTGGAGGCGAGACCCACAAGAAAACAAATGTCAAATTAGACATTTGAAATCTGAGATTTGAAGTTTGAAAAAGAAAAACACAGATGGGAAGAAAGCATCTGTAAAACCCCAATCAACTCCTGCCCGCGCACCTCAGCGATAGATGCTTCTGAGCGCACTGCCAAAGGGGGGAATGGAGAAGAAGGGAAAAGAGAGACAGAGAGAGCAAACGAGCCCTCAGAGGAAGATACTACCCGGCGACGACATTTACCGAACGAAAGCCACACGCCCTTCACGGACGGAAGGAGAGGAAACGATCGTCACCTTCGAGCAGTTCTGGAAGCCAAAGAGAGGACGGAGAACACCATCGGCGATGACAGTAGTCGATCGGGAACCACACGCATTTCAGATTGGAATCTGAAGCACACCTTAGAGAGAAGCCAGAGCTTCTCTCAAGACCGGAAGGTAGAGAGGGGGGGTCAAAAATTGGGAAGGAAGCAGGAGGGGCAATTGGAGTCGGCCATGGCCAGCTCCGGCGCCGCCTAGCCAGAAGAGGCGGTACCCTGGAGCGCCGCTTAGTCTTGACCCTGTTGAGGAGCTGGGCCGAAAATTAACAGAATTAAAAAAACCTCAATGAGGACAAATTCAACAGAATTAACAGAATATAAAATATGTTTAATATTTCACATGAACAAGCTCATGATCAGCTACTCCCAAATAACTTACCAAAAAAAAAAAGATCAGCTACTCCCAAATCGACTAGATCGACTCAGCAAAAACGAATGGCAACCATGTCATCCATCACAGTACAGACCAGCACGAGGAAGCATGCAAAACCATTCTTCATCGGCTCAGGAACTCAGGGAATCGGCTCCCACTGGAGCTCAGCAGAGAATTCACACCAGCATCTCCCACTGGAACATACCACAAAGAGTCAGAGACCCTCTTCATCACACCAGCACCTCAGCAGGCTAATCACCCTCGGCAGAGCAAGGACATGGCATCAGCATTCCACTGTCCGGACAACCAAATTATCGTGAAATCATGCAGATCAGCATCTTCATTTTCCATCAGTGCAAAAACAGAGCAGCCACACCCACACAGATTTGCAGCATCAGCACTGCAAACCAACCAGCACCACAGTGGTCTCAAATACACTCTGGCTATCACAGGGCAGAAGATCAGCAGCAGCATCCTTCTTCATGACAGGACCAAGACCCACCATCAGCATTGAGAGCCAGCAACCACAAGCATCGAATACAACATGCCTTAAACGTGCTGCAACACAATCCAGGAGACAATTCCACCTAGGAAGCAGGAAGCTTCACAGTCAGAAAATTCCTGAACTAAATCTGCCTCTCCAGCAGGCATACCTCGTCACTACCAGCTCAGTGTACTGCCAAACAGTGGCAATACAAGATAATCACAGGGCAACGGCATCAAAGCCTCAGCACACATGTGATCAATCAGATGCTACTCAATCTGAGGCAGCACTTTAGGATTTCAGCAATGATCAACAAACGAAATAGGCCATCAGCCAATATTCCAATATTCCAACAGCAGCAAGCTCAGCAAACCATCCAACATAAGTGTCCAACAACAGCTAGGGTCCAGGCAGATGTGGCTAAGCCCCAGCCCCAACATCAGCAAAGCTCCAGCAGCAACTGCAAAACCATGCAAGGAAGTACCACTATACTTCCTCAACCCGCATATACACCAAGAGCATTTTCAACCCCATGCCATCAGGTTAGCAATATAGCCAAAATCCATAACAGAGGGCTGACACCAGCACCATCTATAAGTTAATCCAACCCATAAACTAAACAAGCAGCCAATCCATCCATACCATCAGGTCCACCGAAGACCAACTGACTGGATTTAGCAGTAAACTGGAGCAGCAGACTTAGGAGCAGAACCCACAAACGACCACCGCACCAGCAAACAAAGCTTGTACCACAGCAACACTTCAGCATCAAATAGTCTTCATCTTGCCAAACCAGCAAGAAGACTAACAGATCAGTTCAGCAAACCCCCCTGATAGCTACAAACAGAAGGGTCGACACCTAATCCAATAGATCACTTGCAATCAAACAAGTCCTAGGCCAACTCGACAGCACCTTAGCCATATAGTCCCAAGTCAGAGTGCATGGGTAACCCCCAATCCGTCCAACTGGAAGGAACACCCAGGCAGAGAATCATCGAAGCCAACAGCACAGGATCCATCAGATTGGAAGAGCAGCCAAAGCCAGCACAGGAGAGGCAAAAAAGGCACCATCAGCAACTTTCACCACCTCCACCTGCCGCATTAAAAGTAACAGATTTTTCTAACAGATGCAATGGCACAGGTAGGTGAAAGCACCTCAAATAGCAGTCCAGAGAACACCGCATCAGTAGGAACTCCATCGTCCAGACAAGGCCACGGCCAGCTCTTGAGCACCCCAGCCGAGAAATCCCTAACCCGAGCTGCACGGGTGCCCCCCATCCCGTCCAACAGGAAGGAACACAAAGGTAGAGGGGCGTCAGAGCCAGAGCACAGGGCAATCGTCAGCAACAGATCCAACGAGCAACACTAGAGCAAAAACTTCGGACAGCATCTCCGGAAACCAAAGAACGCAATACAGAGAATCCATCTGCCCCCCATCAGGTTACACAGATCGGACAGCAACCAAAGCTGAAGCTTTCATAATGAAACCGAAAATAGGGACTCTCAGCCCCGGCAGCCAGAGCATGGAAAACCAGCCAAATCCGGAGACGAGAAACCCAAATAAATCGAATATCAAAGCTGAAGATTGATATTCTAAAGTTGGAATTTAAAGAAAAAAAGAAACCGTGAAG
>JAOVVI020002612.1:0-20732 GCA_028571085.2 Nepenthes alata | reverse complement strand
TTCAACCCACCACAACATAAAGGGTGGTAGCAAAGGTGTAACAAAATAATCAAAGATGGAGGGTCCAAAGAAGTGGGTGGGTCATTGGTGTTAGAAGGAGGTAGGTGATTTTTGGTGGGGTTCTTTATTCCTACACTCATTCTTTCCCCATTCCCAAGGGAAATTAGGTTGATAATAGGTAGGGTTAGATAATTAAATTTCTTAGAATTAGACTAGGCATTTATTTTTAAATTAGATTAAAAAAAAAGTTCAATCACAAAGAAAGTTACTTATAAAATAACTTATTATACTTTATTTATTTTTGTATTTAATTCATTTACTTTGACTTTTAATTTTGTATTTGTATAATAAAGTTTGGCCGTTTATCTTTAAATAAAATTTACTAGTTTATTTTAATTTTATATTAATTATGACTTAAATTTATTTTATAAATACTGCCTGTTTGAATACCAAATATAAAAGTTCAGATTATGACTTTTAAAATTTTGTACATATAAATTTTATTATAAATATGACGTTACACTTTAAGATCTAGAGTGAGTTTTTAAAATACATTGTGATTACATCATTTAATATTATTTGTAAAGATAGTAAAGCTTCTCATCATTTACCCCGTATTTTTGTTTTTTTGTAAAATTATTCAGATGAATTCAATATATAATTATATTATTTATTTTTTTATCTTATTATTACTAATATTCTAAATCTGTAACATTATGAGATTAGATCATGAATAAAGTTAGATTGTCCAATAACCAAATAAAGACAGTTAAATCGATTATCTTTTTTTTAGAATTTTTTTTATTTAGAGAAAATGTAGCATATTAAGTGCTTTGGTTGATTTGCACTTTTTTAAAAAATCTACTATTAAACCTTGTGAAATCATTTGTTTTCATATGATATATTTTTAGGCTTACTATGTATTTTTTTATTATCTTGCCATGTTTTGATTTTATATTATTAGGGTTGCTATGTCTATATAATATGAAAAAAGTCATTAATAATTGATAAAATAATAAAAAATAATTTATTTTAAGTGTTTTAAAGACACATAATAAAATAAAAAAATAATACTTAAATGACATAATTTGTGTTTTTCTTTTGATTTGATCACGTAAATAAATCATTCTGATACTAAATTTTTCCTCCGTCATCTTAATAAAAATTAAAAATTAATATGTTTAGATCAATTGTGAACATAACATATATTTACCCCTCCAAAAAGAACTTAATCATATAAGGGCTCTCTAGTTGCCATAAACAAAACCGATCTTTGTTGATTTCATGTGTCCGTTTGTATGGAAAAATATAACTTAAAATGTCAAAAGTTTTTGACAGTAACCTGTCAGTTTTACATTAAATGGCAATTAAAATCAGAGTAATCAAATTTTGGAGTTTACATGGAAGAACACTTGACCACGGCATAAAAAGTGTTTAATATATTTCCGTTGATTGGCCTATCCTTTTCAGATTACAAATAATTTAAATAAAAGATATTGATATATAAGAAAAGGAACTTTTTTTTTTCCTTTGCCCAGATTAATAAAGGATTACTGAGTGGGGGCAGGCAGACGGCTCTTCGTGGTTCATCACATTGCCAGTCCTTTTCCAAAAGTAACCATTTCTTTGATTTCTGAATATAATGATTCAGCAAAACAATTGCCAGTAGGTATTGTTTTCATTTTGTATAATTTATATATTTTTTTATGAGGAAGATAACTGTGGGGATCGAGAGGAAGAGAGGGCGGGGGGTTATCAAACTGTTTGCGCTGCTGCACTCACTTGTTCTAATTCATTGGTGGGCATCCCTTATTTTCTCTTTCCATACCTACTCAATCTTAAAAAAATCCGAATTTTCTTACCGGGTAGTATTAATTTTATCTAGAATTTCAATTTCTTGTTGTATTCATGGTCTTTTTGTTGAATGGGTTTGCATCTGTTATTCGATTTTTAGATCGTGCAACTGAAAGTGAAGAGAGATAGAGAGAGATGGCGGATAAGTCTGAAGTTTTGGACGCTGTGTTGAAGGAGACTGTTGATTTGGTAATGGATCTGTGGAAAAAAAAATTATGGTTTATATATGGCCTCGCTAATTTCTTTAGACTTGTGGGTTTAGATAAGTTTGCTGATTTATGCTGAATATTTGGAACTTTTTTAAACTTTGTGAGTGCAGGAAAATATACCCATCGAAGAAGTTTTTGAGAATTTGAGATGTAGCAAAGAGGGTCTCACCACTGAGGCTGCGCAAGAGAGATTCGCCATTTTTGGTCCCAATAAGCTTGAAGAGAAAAAGGTGGTCTTTTTTTGAGGTTTTTCATTTAGTTTTTCCTCATCTTTCTCTGATAGTTAGAATGTCAGATCCTTTATGTTCTCTCTTTCTTCTGTAAGTTCTCTCTTTTTTGGGATTTTTTCCTCAAAATTTAAGCTTTTGGGCAAATTTTGCAGGACAGAATATCTATTTCTGTCCTGATTATGTCAACCTTTGGGTGTCTTTCAGGAGAGCAAAATTTTGAAGTTCTTGGGATTTATGTGGAACCCTCTGTCATGGGTTATGGAAGCAGCTGCTATCATGGCAATCGCCCTTGCCAATGGAGGGGTGAGAAAACGATCTCTAATATATGTATATATTATTTTTGTTAGGGTTTTGTTGGGAATTATGGATTGTGCCATTCCAATTTCGTTACAGGGTAAACCTCCTGATTGGCAAGATTTTGTGGGTATCATTACTCTGCTTGTTATCAACTCAACTATTAGTTTTATTGAAGAAAACAATGCTGGTAACGCTGCTGCTGCTCTCATGGCTGGTCTTGCCCCCAAGGCTAAGGTATTGCTAATTGTGTTACTTTAAGTAAAATTGAGGAATTAGAGATACCAAGTGCTGTTATGGTTTTCTCACTGCCACACTCTCATATCTATCGATAAGATTTAAAATTGGTAAATAAACGATAAAGATTGTATTAAGTAATTTAAATGGCTATTTAATATCGCCTATTTATCCACCGCACTTCTAATCCCAGCCTTTGGGTGGATAACAACTCTCCTATTGCTACATTATATGTGATTTCTGGTCCTTATGTGCAGGTTCTTCGAGATGGTAGGTGGGCTGAGGAAGATGCTTCAATTCTGGTTCCCGGTGACATCATTAGTGTTAAACTCGGAGATATAATTCCAGCAGATGCTCGCCTTCTTGAAGGGGACCCATTGAAAATAGATCAAGTAAGCCCATTATTCTATTTATTGGTGTATGCATTTAAATCATATAATTGGGAAATTTTGTCAATCAATTAAAGCTGTGAGTTTTATCGGTTTTGCAGTCTGCACTAACAGGAGAATCACTTCCGGTCACAAAAGGTCCTGGAGATGGAGTTTATTCTGGCTCTACTTGCAAACAAGGTGAAATTGAGGCCGTGGTAATTGCGACCGGCGTGCACACCTTCTTTGGGAAGGCTGCTCACCTTGTTGATACCACCAATCAAGTGGGGCACTTCCAAAAGGCAAGGAGACAGATATTGTTTTTTGTTTGTATGTTATTGGTTTTAGTTGTGGCTGTATTGATCTTGACCATATCGGGTGATATGTTCAAGACATGATTTTTTTTTTGGAACTAAAACACGAAGGACAAATATCGGTCAATTTTTAAGAAAATATCATGTTTATCAGCAAATATATCGTTGATACGTCATCATATCATAATTTTGTTGGGGTCTTGGGAAATATCAGTATTGGAGGACCGATACCAATATATATATCAGCTGATAATTTTATTTTATGTTTGGTATATTTCATTGCTTCACTGTTACTTGCCACTGTTTAAGAGGAACTACTCTTTACTTTAATAAAGGAAAGAATGTTTTCTCAATTCCTTTGATTTATTAAGAGGTGTCGTCTACCCAACTTTCATTGTTTTAGTAAGGGGACTTTGTTTTTTCCTATTTAGTGACTGATAACTGATCCGGAATTGAGTTTCAGACATCTACAATGGTTTGGCATCAAGTAAATTTTGACCACTACTTAAGTGATTTTCTGTGAAGCTAGCTCATTTGTACTCGTTTGTTTTATTATAGGTTTTGACTGCAATTGGGAACTTCTGCATTTGTTCTATTGCTGTGGGGATGACTATCGAGATTATTGTCATGTATCCAATCCAACGAAGAGACTATCGTCCCGGCATCGACAATCTACTCGTCCTGCTCATCGGAGGAATCCCCATTGCCATGCCTACGGTTTTATCAGTGACAATGGCGATTGGTTCCCATCGCCTAGCCCAGCAGGTAAATTAATGCATTTGAGATCCTCCTGCGCCTACTGTCTGCCGCTTGTCAGATTTCTAATTAACTAAACTAACTGCAGGGAGCTATAACTAAGAGAATGACTGCCATAGAAGAAATGGCCGGGATGGATGTCCTTTGCAGCGACAAAACGGGAACTTTGACATTGAACAAGCTCACAGTTGACAAGAATCTCATTGAGGTAACTTTTTCTAGGCATGTTGCCGTCGAAAGGTTATGGTCGTCCAAGCACTAACAATTTTTAACTAGCTAGTGTGTCATCATATTCTATAATTTGTCTTTTTAACTCTGACGCACTCTGTCATATTTTGGACATGCTGCATTATTATGTAGTGTTTAGAAAATGCGGTTCTTTATGTACACTCAAGGGATGCTGCCATATGGTCTTATAAACAAGGATACTTTTTCAGGGCTAGCGTGTTGGTATATTTTATTATTTTTCTTTTTTATTATGACACATCTCTACATGTTTTTGGTCATGTTAGGCTATTATGTAATTTTCAGAAAATAGGATTCTTTATATATACTAAAGAAAATCCGAGCTCATATTGGTAATCTTAAAAAACATAAGTTCCTGTCATTTTATATTTTTATGATTTGAGGTATGCTATTGTATATCTTTTTTTTTTCTATATCAGTTCACTTGTATATTGGTTATTCCTTTATGTATTTTTTTGGAATGATGAAGCAAAAAATATGCATTTGTGTCGATAATTTAGTGTATAGTAATTCTATTTATTAATTATGTTATCATATAAGTATCCTTAGTGCATCGTTGCCTCATTTTTTAGAAAAAGAATGTGTTGGGATATTGGTGTTGTGTCATGTTCGTGTTCTGTGTCGGTCTCCATTCTCCTTAGGTTATGTCGTTGTGCAACAAGTTCAATTATGTGCTTTCTTGTGTTGTTTTCCTGATATCAAAATCTTCTCAGGTTTTTGCCAAAGGTATAGATGCAAATACAGTTGTTCTGATGGCAGCTCGAGCCTCTAGAACGGAAAACCAAGATGCCATAGATGCTGCCATAGTTGGCACGCTCGCTGACCCTAAAGAGGTTAGTTCTTTTATATTCCATTTTATTTCTACATTTATGTTCTCCATTGAATCTCTTTTATGTTTGTTTTCATATTGTCTGTTGAACTTGTATAGGCTCGCGCTGGCATCCATGAGGTGCACTTCCTGCCTTTTAACCCAACCGATAAACGTACGGCATTGACTTACATTGATGGTCAAGGAAAAATGCACCGGGTCAGCAAAGGTGCACCCGAACAGGTACTTTTCTCCTGATGTATGTTATTAGCTCTTACTCAGACTTGCCTTTGTCCTGCTTATGATATGTGCCATGTTTCTCAGATTCTAAATCTTGCACACAATAAGTCAGACATAGAGCGAAGAGTTCATGCTGTAATTGACAAGTTTGCTGAGCGAGGCCTGCGTTCACTTGCTGTAGCATATCAGGTATTCCTTCCCGCTCAATGGATGAAAATCTCAGGATTGGTATCTATTGTCAATGCTGTAATTGACAAGTGTTGGTTGTATCGGCATGAAATAAAATATCAGTTGATGAAATATCGATATCGTGTCCCCAATTCCGATATTTTTTGATACTATGAAAAAATCAAATTATGTTGTTTTATCGCCAATATATTTCAATATATCGACTGATATTTAAAATATCGCCGCATTCACCCGATATTTGTCAATATGTTGGCACATATTTTCCCCTTGTGCTAATTTGTAAAAAATAAAAAATAAAAAAATAAAAAAATCTTGCATCCAATAATACATTTGATACCAATACATATCATCTAATATCAGGTGATACATATTAGTTTCAGATGTATTAGATGCAATTTTTTGTGTGAATTGGAGCATGGGGCTAATATGGTATATTGGAGGAAATATTAAAATATGGTATCCGATATTTAAAATATCGGTAAATATACTTGACCTTTTCTAGTATATATACTGATACTGATAACGATGCGGTCGTTATGAATACTGCTACTAATATTTTTATCCATGTGCATTGGTATTGGACGCATTAGAAAAAATTCATTAGCTAATCGAATTGGGGGCAAATGTCGACCTATATATTGGAAAATATTTGCAGTATGTGCTGGCCCTCTCATTTGTGAAAGCAATTTCTCACTCCAAGTGAGAATTTTTTAAGCCTCATCAATACGGAAATGTATGCAATTTCATCGATGTATTGTGAAATATTGGAATCGGTTGTCGGATATCGGTATATATTGGTCCATATTTCATTCCATATGCCCACTAATGGTCCCATTCGTTTTGATCAAGTGGGAAGTCTGTTGCTTTACTAATCCTTTATTCAAATTAATGTGACATTTTTAAAGGAAGTTCCGGAGGGGACAAAGGAAAGCCCGGGAGGCCCATGGCAATTCATTGGTCTCATGCCTCTTTTTGACCCACCCAGGCATGACAGTGCAGAGACTATAAGGAGAGCTCTGAATCTTGGAGTCAATGTGAAAATGATCACAGGTCTGTGTTGTCTTTCAAACTCAATGTTCCATACCTATTCCGATTATCGATGAAAGATATGAACAATAGGTCAAATGATATACCTTCGTTTTTAGTAATCTCCTTGCAAGTGAAATAATGTATTGCCATCCGAGGGGAATATGCTGCTATGTTATTATTGGTATTTATGAAATGGGATTGATGATGATAATGAATTTATGTTTAAGGGTGTTTATTTTACACGAGAATCTGTGGCTAAAATTATTGTAGTAAATGAAATTGTAGATTGCACTAAATTGGGAGTTAATGTAAACCTTGCTTGAGAAGTGCCTCTAGGATTGCTTTTAAATGAGAGAGATTCTAACTTGGAGAGAGATAAAAATATTTAGAAGTTATTTAGGCATATAAGTCTAAGGAAGTTGAAGAGGATGAACCTTTGTTTGATGACGATAATAAATATTAGTCTTTACTATGAGAAATCAGAGCAATATTTCAAGTCAATGAATCTTATTGTTCTTGTACTATTGTGTGTGCTTATTGATTACTATCTTTTATGTTGCTAGTCAAATTATGAGTTTATATTATTGTTCGAAATATTTTTTTGGTATTTCTTATTTTGTTATTGGTTTTAACAATTGGAAATCATTACAAGAGTATCTTATATACATGTTTCATAATAGGTACCTCACTTCAATCAAGCCTGCTCTTGCGCTTTAACCCTAGGGATCTTTTGCACCTTAATGCGCTTTGCAACTCTGAACAACATTATGCTCACCCGACATCCTCATACATATAGATATGAATACAGATATATGTAATTACAAGTACATTTCAGACTATTTTGATATAAGGGCCACTATGATGCCGATGTAGAAATTTTTCGTTTCTATGTTACCTGTTATGTCTTCTGAATGTCTCAGTTATAAGGTAGGAATGAAAAAATAGTTGGAGCTTTTCAATTATGGGTTGGAAATGCTATCAGTCAAATAGAACTCAAATCTGTAGTCTCTGAAGCTTGTTTAATATAAGAAAAATACTGACATCTGATAATTTATAGTCCTTAGTGAATTTAACTCCAAACATAAATAACATGCTTATTATGTGTAGCACATGAGATGCATTATAGGCGGTTAAAACAGATGATCAATATATACCGGATGTTGGAAATTCTTTGTACTTGAGGGGTACTGATATTAGTTCCTTAAAAAAGAGAATTATGAGATGTGTTAAATTTCTGTATCCATGTATACATTACGCAATGCTATTTGGGCTTTGGCTGAATGGCTTACTCTCTATCAGGCGATCAACTGGCGATAGGAAAAGAAACCGGCCGTCGTCTAGGTATGGGAACCAACATGTATCCCTCTTCTTCTTTGCTTGGGCAGAGTAAGGATGAGTCAATTGCTGCTTTACCTGTCGACGATCTAATTGAGAAGGCTGATGGATTTGCTGGTGTTTTCCCTGGTATGTATAGAGTGAAATAGATGCCATTATGCACAATGCTAGACAATTTATATTAGTGTTGGCCCTCCGAAACTAATATTTCTTGATATGGAAACAAAATTCGATAAGTTGCGATCATCAATGTATGGGCTGATATTGAAATTATGGTACAATACAACTGATATTTTCCCCAGGAGAAAAAAAAAACTTTTGTGCCCGATACGACTGATACTGATATGTATTACCTGATGCAGTCAATTCTGTTAATATTTTCATTCAACATCATTTTTATTTCTTAAAGTTTTGTTCTTTCAATTGCCCTTTTGGTAATGTTTATGGGTTTTTCATCTGCATTTTGCTTTTGAGCACAAATATAGGCCATTATGCAAAATGTCTACCGAGCCGATTTATATCGGATCGGCCCCCGACATTGGTAATTTGATGTTTTTTGATACAGTGACTAAGTTTTATCTATCGTTGATTAACGATATATTAGCCAATACAATTGATACTGATATAGATTATTTGATGCTAGCCAATACCGATAATTTCATCCACGACTCACCATTTTTATTGCTTCCGAGTTTTGTTCTTTCCATTGCTCGTTTTGGTAATGTTGATGGATTTATTATCTGCATCTTGCTTCAGAGCACAAATATGAGATTGTGAAGCGGTTGCAAGCTAGGAAACATATATGTGGAATGACGGGTGATGGTGTCAACGATGCCCCGGCTCTTAAGAAGGCCGATATTGGTATAGCTGTTGCCGATGCAACTGATGCAGCTCGTAGTGCTTCCGATATCGTCCTTACTGAGCCTGGTCTTAGTGTCATTATTAGTGCTGTTTTAACTAGCCGAGCAATCTTCCAGAGAATGAAGAATTACACAGTAAGTTGCTCACACCAGAGTGATTTTATGTTATAATTTGACTATTTCCATGATTTCCCTTTCTTGGTGGTGACGTGATTGAACGAATGAGAAGCCCATTCCTGTTATGTTATGTGTGGTCATAGGAAAGTTAGAAGGAAAGGAAAATAATGAAGAAAAATAAAAATATAAGAAAATGAAAAAAATCACTTTCTTTAAGTATAAATGTTCAAATAATATTTCTTGTTGTATTTTTTCATTGTGATTTATCATGCAATACAAATATAAAAATGTATTTTTCTTTAATTTTTTCATTTCCTACAAATATTTCTAGACAAACAATCCCTTCAAGTATTTGAAGTTGTTTGGTTGATTAGTTCAAATATGGAATCAGATTACCATGGTAAAATATCCATACTCGCAATAATATATAACCAAATGACTATTTCTATGAATTAAAAATAAAAAAAACCATACGGTACCAGAAACAAGCAAACTATTGTTTTAAGAATAATAATTATTCTAGCCTAGTTATTTTTTCATTTTTGGGTGGGGGGCGTGGATCACATCTTTATTTGTGAATGAACCTACAAACCCATGATATTACATCTAATCCTTTTCAACCATTGATGTAAATATTGGTAGATATTATAAATATCAGTTAATATATATCGATATTTAGGTCCCAAATACTGATATTTTTCGATATCATGATAATATCGTGATATGTTATTATATCAGCTATGTATTAATTGAAATATTGGCAGATGTTATTTTAGCTTATGATTTTTAGATTTTTTTTTCCTAATAAATATGATATTTATAAATATCAGTTAATATGTATCGATATTTGGGTCCCAAATATTGATATTTTTCGATATCATGACAATGTCGTGATATGTTATTATATCAGCGATGTATTAATTGAAATATTGGCAGATGTTATTTTAGCTTATGATTTTTAGAATTTTTTTTTTGATAAATCTGATATTTATACGCATTGTTCAATATGTTTGAGATCGTTATGATCGCGGCCAATAGCTACTCCTATTTGCATCCATATTTTCAATTGATTTATTTGTCTTTTGTTTTATCTTTCAGATTTATGCAGTTTCCATTACTATCCGTATTGTGGTAAGTTGTTCATTCTCGTCTATCTAATAAAGTTTTTCTTTTTCCTACTATCAATATGTTTTGATCCATGCTGCAGTTGTCTTCCTTACTCTATTTGTCTTGTCTTTTCCTTGGTGGCAGCTTGGTTTCATGCTGCTGGCTCTTATATGGAAATTTGATTTTCCACCCTTTATGGTGCTTATCATTGCCATCCTCAATGATGGTGCGCCCCTCATCCTTTATGCAAAAATCGTTCTTTATCTGTCGTTCTGTTTCTTTTCATCTTTCTGATTCGCTTCCTTTATTTCTTTTTTTTTTCATTTTGTCTGATGGCCTTGTTCCCCCCCCCCCCTTTTTCTCGTCTTTTGGCATGGGTTTGGGTTGCAACTTGATTAAGCAGGTCCATCCATTGTTTTAAATCACAGTATCGCAGGCATATCATCAGCAAGCGTAGGGGTGATCACGACTGCATTATGATGGTCGCAGTGAACCTATGGGATCATCAAAAGATGAATTAACACCATATTTTATTACATTTAGTCAACATTTAGAATCTTTTTATTGCTTGTCCATATTGAGTAGCTAAGAAACTTCCATTCTGTGAAGCATGGATGTAAATATTGGTATCGGTATTGATTGCGGCTGTGTCGGTATCAAACAATATGTATTAGTATTAGATTTATCAGAAGAAAAAATATTTCTGATAATCGTATACTAACAAGGTTATATCGGTCAATATACAAGCAATTATCGTATATATTGATGAGTCTCAGGAAACATTGGTATTGAGAACTCAATATCGATACATATTGGCCAATATTTACATCTATGCTATGAAGTGTTTGAAATAACGCGATTAAACTGGTGTCTTTTGTCATTTGCAACTTCCATTTCTCATTACAGTTTAACAAAGACTATTCTTTTTGCTTACAGTTATTATTGTTCTTCCCTAACTAGTTTTGACTATGTTAATGCGGCTTCTGCATGATATTTTACACAAAACTTCTCTTGGCAACCGACTTATAATTTGACGTGCCAGGTACCATAATGACTATATCGAAGGATCGGGTCAAACCATCTCCTATGCCTGACAGCTGGAAGCTGGCTGAGATATTTACGACAGGCATAATTCTTGGAAGTTATTTGGCAATGATGACCGTCATATTCTTTTGGGCTGCATACAAAACTGATTTCTTCCCGGTCAGTTGTGCACCAAACCGATTCTTTTCATGGAAATTGAGTAGTTGGCTTTGGCATGGTTCTTGTGACGGGGTCATATACTTAGGGGGTTACTGGTTAAAGCATGCCCACTCAGTGTGCTTTCACAACATGCTCTGGTCCTGGGTGCATGCTAGTGGTCTTCTAACATTTGAAGAAGTCATGTCTGTTCGGACATCTACAATGACCTCCTACACTTTTATCTTTATGTAGAAATAGAATGTGGGAAAAATAGAAGGAAAAGACTAACGCGGTCAATATTTTCATGGTCACCCTCATTGAACTGACTTGAATATGAACTACAATTCCTTATCAAAGATGGTTCTTGTGATGGGGTCATTCTCATGGACTAAAATATCAGTCCTAGTATCGTTCGTAGCTGCATCGGTATTGGCTCTATCAAGCTATATGTATTAGTATGGGATGCCGTAGGCAGTATTTTTCATATGATCATGTCAAAAACTGAATCATGTACTAAAATTTGTTCATCTTTTATCATATATTTACATATTTAAAGAGTTTTAGTTTATTGAAATTGAGTTTGATATTCTTATTTGGTCATTGAAAAAAATGCACAAAGCATGTAAATTTAGGCCTCTAAAAATCATAAAAGAATGGCCGAAATTTAGTGGTGTCAACTGATATGTTGCGTGTTGAGATTTCATGATGATTTCCCAATATTGGGAAATATTGGTATTGAGACTTCCTTGTGTTGATACATATGCTGATATTTTAAACATCAGCTAATATTTTAATTTGTGGGGGATTGAAGATTTCATGTCCCCTCCCCGCCAAAAGAGTAAAAGATGTTATTTATTTCAATTATGTTGTCTATGTATATAGATAGATAGAAATAGATATGATTAATCAATTAAAACACATAACCAATTAAGCGATAAAGATAAAGAATGAGTTAATTCTTGGGAAAATCGGTCCAATGACTATGATTTCTTCCTATTTCTGGTCGTAATTCAAATTTCTCTATATGCCCACGTTGGACTTAACGGTCATAAGCTGACAAATCCTCTCTACTTCCCAGCTTTCAGTAGTTTTGAAATATGCGCAGCAATTGACCCACTGTTTTTTCTATATATATTTAATTTTACCAGAGGGTATTTGGGGTGGCAACCCTTGAGAAAACTGCTCATGATGACTTCAGAAAGCTCGCGTCTGCAATATACCTTCAAGTCAGCACGATCAGTCAGGCTCTCATATTTGTTACCCGATCTCGAAGTTGGTCTTATGTCGAACGCCCCGGTGTCTTGCTTGTTGTAGCTTTTGTGGTTGCTCAGCTGGTAAACACAATCTCACTCTCACCTTGCGGATAAATCTTTCTCCTAATAGATGTTTTGTTCAACAATTTTCGGAGAATGTGGTTTTGTATTATTGTAAGTTCTCTGTTTTGAATATTTCCTAGAAGAGACAGCAGGATAATCCGTCTCTCTCCATGGATTGAAAAATCGGTATTAATATCATTAACAATCATATCGGGTGATATATATTGATATTGGATGTTGTGAACGCACAATTTTTTTTCTCATGATTAGGTTGAAAGTGTGTTATATATTAAAATTTGATCATGTTTTGTTATATATTTAAAGAGCTTTAGTTAATTTTATTAAGGTTAAGCTTGATTAATTAAGTCCTGAACATTTATCTATGTATGCTGTACGACTTTAAAAAATATGTGGATTGTGGCTGCTAGGAGCGAATCAATGCAAAAAAATATTGGCCATATCGGATATTTTATCGGCATCACCTCCAATAGTATAACATATTGGCCGAGATTTTGTTCCACGATTTTCCCTGGTTGATTAGGACTTAATTTTTTTTTGACTAATAACGAAGAATCTGAATGATTTTTCATCATTTGCAGATTGCTACGCTTATTGCGGTCTATGCAAACTGGAGTTTTGCCGCAGTCGAAGGGATTGGTTGGGGTTGGGCTGGTGTCATTTGGCTTTATAATCTCATTTTCTATATCCCGCTCGATTTCATTAAATTCTTCATTCGGTATGCTTTGAGTGGAAGGGCTTGGGATCTCGTTTTCGAGCAAAGGGTATGAAATTTCATCGAGTTCTTTTCAATGCAAATCGGTTATTTTGCTTATGAATTAGTATTCCAAGTTAATATTTCTTTTCACCGTCGCTGCAGACTGCCTTCACTAGGAAGAAGGATTTTGGAAAGGAAGAACGAGAACTCAAATGGGCCCACGCACAAAGAACCCTTCACGGGTTGCAGCCACCGGATACCAAGATGTTCAGCGAACGGACTAACGAGCTGAACCAAATGGCTGAGGAAGCAAAAAGGAGAGCTGAAATCGCAAGGTAAACATTCGGCTCTATCTTGTTCACCTGAACTCTGTTTTTGGAGAGAGACAAATTTGTTGTTTTCATTGCGGATTATGTGGATTATGTGATTCCTACATGGATAAAGCTAGTGATGCTGAGAAAGAAAGGGAGGAAGAGAGAAGAGTGTGAAGGAGAAGAAGCAGCAAAGATGATAGGGGGAGGAGAGATAAGAGCTCGGCGATAGCTGAGGGGAAGAAGAAGAAAGGGAGACAATTAGGGAGAGGAAGAGGTAGCGGTGTCAAAAATACCGGTAGTACCTGTGGGAGTATCGGCACAGGTACTATCATGGTTGGTAGGTGACCGATGGTTTCCTGGACCTTTTTTGGTGCCATTTTTTGACAAAAGACTATACCTTTACAGTAGTGGTATTACTGGTGGTTCCAGTGGTACTATGATCGGGCTGCTATTTTTTATTTTTAATGAAAGCATCAAAATGACGCTGTTTTGATTATTGAAAAAATATATCAAAACGCCATTGTTTTGATAATAGACAGTTCTTTTTAAGTTGAAACCCCAGTCACCACCTCATTTACAGTTACCTTCAACAGAGGTGTCTTCCTACTTTCAATTTGTCTTGATAGCAGTTAAATGTTTTGACTTGTACTTTTCATAACTTCTTGTGTCTTCTGTCAATTTTGGAAGAAAAAAAATATCATTTTATTGGCGATACCACTGCTTTGATTGGTACCAAATAACCAATACCGCCTCAGATTGATATCTTACAAGACCGGTATTGGTATTGGGGCTATTTTTTGGTTTTGCTTATACGGTGGCACCAACACCGATTCTTGTGGTATCGATCCCATTAATATTCTTACCCCTAGGAAGAGGGACAGGATGAAGAAGAAGGAACAGAGATGAGCGGGGAAGGAGGGAGAAGAGATAGACTAGAGGGGAGTGGAAGAAAAAGCAAGGGGGAAAAGAGAGAGACAATTTGGCAACAATCACTCATGCTATCATTCCTCAAAACTTCTGAAACTTAAAAATTAGGGCCGTTATTACTAGGAAATAACTAGATGATGACCCAGAATATGAAAATAACTAGAAAATAAATAAATATATTTTTTTCAATAACATCGGCCCAAAATCTAAAAATATTGTTATGAGATTTGATCATTTCCTAGATATCTTAAACTCCACCAAAATAATAAAATTGCAATAATATTCGGGATATTATTCTAAGCTAAGAAGTTAGGACACATTGATCGGTTCATTTCGAGTCTTATGGTAATGCACATACCACGTTAAACAGCCCTAAAAGAGTGCAGGTTGAAACCGAAGAAACCCAATTTCTTAGCATGGAATGCAATAGGCATAAAACAAAAGTTGAGAATAGAATCGAGAAAAAGAAAATAGCTCGTAATGGCATCAGTACTTTTACCCTAAACAAAGATATAATAGAAATTACGTTCTTATTCCCCGATCAGAAAAGGCCAACCCGGCTTGTTGTGTAAGTTCATAACCACCATGCCTTTTGTGCCGTTTGAAGAGCCATTGTTACTCGTAGCAAGCAAGCTTACGCAAGCGATAGAGGGTAGAGATTGAATCAATATTTCAATACTTTGCTTTAATTTTCAGCCTTTGATGCTTAAGGATTGATCTTAGCTGTTGGGAGAATAAGGGAGCTTAATGTCGGGGGGGGGGGGATATAACCAAACCCGAAAACTGCCTAAAGGAGAAAGGGAGGAGACCGATTATTGTTCCTTGAGAGGAGGACAAATTGTGCTCTGAAATGGTTGCAATTCGGATTTTTGTGCAGGTTTACACTTACAGATAAAGATACTGTCTTCTTCATATTATTATTTATGAAGTAATATGGTAATTCAACGATATGGAGAATGGTTTTTTAACATACTCTGGTCGTGCTCTTTCAGGTTGAGAGAACTGCACACGCTAAAAGGGCACGTCGAGTCGGTCGTGAGACTGAAGGGCCTCGACATCGAAACGATCCAGCAAGCCTACACAGTCTGAGAAGCCACCCGGGGATCGGGGCTGTGTGGAGGGAGATGGGCAATTCGCCACACTGTACAATAGCCACAACCTTATTTTTATAAGTGATGGAGAGTAAAGATTAGTCAGCATTGTAGTTGTGAATTTAGCCTTACAAGGAAACTTTCATTCCCGCTACAGTGATCTTCATCTTCGGTGACTCGGCCTCCTACTCTTTCGGATCTCATCTCGATCTCTCCTATTATCTTGAGATAACCGATTAGGGTTTTGAATAAGACATTAATCTTGTAATGGCTTTTGCTTTTCTGCGTGTTGGAATCGGTGACTGCTGCCTTAGTAAAATCCTTCTTGCGTTCTTCAAACTCTGCTGCATATTCGTGCTCCATATCACCATTGATCATCTGATATTTCGAAGTTCTTTGGTTTATCTTCTTCGATTGATGCTTTGAAAAGCAGGGAAAAAGAGATTGTTTGCTCAAGATTTGGTATTTTTGGGAGGTTTTTCATCTGAGGTATTTTTTAATATATTTTTTTATCTGTCTAAATTAATAGATTTATATAAAAATAAATAAAAAATAAATATCATATTATTCAATAATACATATTAATTAATCAGAATAGGTAGGATAATTCATTCCATTAGAATTGTAATATATATTAATTATAATATATTTTTATCATATTATGCAAAAAAAGGGAAAAATAAATGTCTTTGTGATTACAGCATATAAGTCTTTGTTCTTAGGGATTGAGAAGTTTTAGAAAAATAAAAAAAAAAGAGAGAAGAAATTAATAAGAAAAAAGTAAAAATAAAATGTAATAGAAAATATTTTCATTTTTTATTTAGATGTTGAAGGAAATTATACATAAAAAATAAGTTTCTAATAATTTTTTTATGTAGTTGCCAAAAATAAATAAATAGAAAAATATTACATGTACTTAATGTTACCTTTTTTAAAATATATTTTTATTATATTTGTTGTTTAATTTTTCTAATAAACCAAATAGAAAAAAAAATAATTGTATTTATTTTTTATTTGAATTTTTCTAAATTAAATAGATCCTCAATTAAAATAATTTTTTTTTTTCAGTTTTAGTATTGAAATTCATGGCTTGGTTAATTATAGCATTTTCGATTGTTCTGGGTTTGATTTTCTTTTTCTATAGTAAGATAATGATAATATTATTAAATTATGATTTAAAGGCCATAATTTAAAATATAAAACCCTTTTATAATATAGATATGACTTCATACAATTTTTTGACCTCCCAAGCTCTATAATGTGCATAAGTGTCTCATATATTTGAAAAATATTAAATCTTTTATTTATTTACATAATTTACTCTTTATATTTAAAATTTATTATTATTATTATTATTATTATTTTGAATTATAATGCATTATACACATAACAATAAGGAATAGTGTATAACCATCTAACTTGTTCTTCTATAAAATATGAAATCAAATCCTCCATCTCTCTCTCATTATCTCAATCCTTCATATATTTTGAATTTAAAAATAAAAATTTATTGATTTAAACGTTAGAGAATATACCTAAAAAATAACTAAAAAGTCAACCATTTTTTCAAGATAGAATATTAGGCTGTCCAAAACAATAAGAATGAGATAAAAGATTTTGCAAAGACTTAGTATAATGGAATAGGATGAAATTCTTTAAGTGTTGAACTAGATAGCTTGGATGAGTCCTTAGATACAAAAGGGGTTATTAAATATCCCATATACCCCTAAAGAGGTACATCTTGGCATATGTGGAGTGTATATGAGAGAAAAAATTTAACTTTTAAAGTCATGATATAAAATTATTACTGGTTAATCATAAAGAGAGATGTCATGGACTTTGCCAAAAAATACGATAGTTATTAGATTCATGATAATGTCTCAAAGTAGTCGAACACGGAGCTCTAAACCTTGTAGGCACCCTGACCATTTATGCAGTGGGAGCTAGACATATTGAGTCCTTTTCACTTAGCGACTGGTCAATAAAAGTTTATTATTATCGCGGTTGATTACTTCACAAAATGGATAGAAATTTTTTCGCTGGCCAATATTATATAATAAAATATAACATAATTAATTTGCCAACATATTATCTACAAACTAGGGATACTTATACTCATAATCATAGATAATAATAATGAATTCTCAGTTAAATTTTTATAAAATACTGTATAGGCCTAGATACCCGATTAATTCATACATTAATTTCATACTTATAGACAAATGGACAGATAGAAGTAACCAATCGGACGATTGTCAATGATTTAAAGATCAAACTAGACAAATTTAGGAGAGCTTGAGTAGACAAACTCCATTTCGTGCTTTGGACATACTAGACGACTATAAGATAATTCACTTGGGAAACATGTTTCAACTTACACTATAAAACGGAAGCAGTGATCTCAGTGAAAATAACTTTGCCAAGTTATTGGGTGAAAAATTTTACTCAAGATCAAAATTACTAACTTCTTAGATAGAATTTGGAAATAATTGGAAGAGTTGCCCGTTACTTAAGTGGCCACCATTAGGGTGAACGCTAGGAAGTGTCCCTAATATGATTCCCCCCATTCTTTTAAAGGGCTGAGGAGACAAATTAGCGACTATACCACCCCTAATAGCTGTGTACCATTTAATTGCATCCGGAGTAATGGGGGTGAGGTAGTTGCCAATCTTGCACCGCTCAATGATAAAAGTTGCCAAAAAGCTTATTTTTTTGTCTGATATGGAGTAGGTAAAAGTCATGCATATTTGATCATTTGATAGCACTTAGTTAGTTGAGACTTTAATATAGAAGAATTGATCATTCTAATTTTTCACAGAGCTAAGATTTTTTCTATTTATTTTAATTTTGAGGAGAAAAAAAAATTCAATTATTTTCTTAATTGAAGTGAAAAATGACTTTTGCTATTTTGACATCTATTTTGAGCTCATGATATAACAAAAAGACACACAAAGCCATTAAGTGTCAGATAGCATTTAGATGAAGCTGTGTGATAGGAATCTCCAAGGTTTCTATAATCTTCACAAATTTCTTAGCTTTTGGAAAGTAGAAATCATTTTTCAAGTGGGTTTCATTGATGGCAATGAAACTAGCATGAGGAGATAATGCCCTCTTATATTGTGAGGAAACAATAGGAGAAATGATAATAAAAATGTCAT
This sequence comes from Nepenthes alata, assembly GCA_028571085.2. Classification (NCBI taxonomy): domain Eukaryota; kingdom Viridiplantae; phylum Streptophyta; class Magnoliopsida; order Caryophyllales; family Nepenthaceae; genus Nepenthes; species Nepenthes alata. The sequence goes on along the minus strand of JAOVVI020002612.1, from coordinate 1,836 downwards.
ACTTATTATAAATATCTACTATGTGGGGGTAATGATAGCGATAAAGAAATGCCAACAACGCTTCAAAGAGAAGAACCTTTAGTCCTATGTGGAATCATGTATAGTAGCAAGAAACAAGATTATGATGCTTTAAAAATTTAGGGTTCTAGAAATTTCGTCTTAAGAATATGTAAAGGCAAAAAGGAGGTTTGTCTTGAATTTAAATAGAAGAAAGGAAAACGCTAGGGAAGCATTTGAAAAACAAGTTAATGCTTGGAAATGAATCCTTTAGTGAGAAATATTGATTCAAACGACGTGTCTTTTTCTAAAGCCTCATATTTTAAGGCAGCATTCCCTACTTCATTTAAAATAATCAAGACGCTTCGTATTGATAGTTGACAAAATGGAATACCAAACGAGATGCCACATATCTTAAAGAAAAGAATCCCATCTTATGTATTTCAAGATTTAAATTGTGGTACGAATTAGGAAGTTACTCGATTTTTCACTGCGGGTTGAATTAGAGTAGGTCAGGTGTCCATTTCAATTAACATGGAACTTGTGCGCCATAAATTACAAACAAAATGTTAGATGACTGGCAGGATTCACTCTACGATTTATTCTCCGATACTTAAGTTAGAAATCTTTTTAAGAAAATATAAAGATATAAGAAGGATATAAATGACGCAGAGTTGCATTTATATGGGAGGATGTGAAAGGAGAACTGGGCCCTTGTATGCACTCGACGGGGAGCGGATTTAGTTGATGGAAGATTGGGTTCTGATGTATGGCACTCGATGAGTGGCTCACTAGGAATGCATTCGGTTGGGAGTGACTTAGGGAGATGAAAGATTAAGCTTCGATATATTGCACTCAATGAGTGGCTCACTAGGAATGCGCTCGGCAGGGAGCCATTTAGGAAGATTGAGGTTTGGGTTTTGATGTATGGCACTGAATGAGTGGCTCACTAAGAATGCACTCGATCGGGAGTGACTTAGGGAGATAAAGGATTGGGCTCTGATATATGGCACTCGATGAGTGGCTCACTAGGAGTACAAAGGCAGGAAGGGCACTCGACTGGAGCGAAGAGGGAAATCTGTGTTGGAGAGCTTGGTTATCTCACTGTTCTCCCCCACCCCAAAAAGGGGTCTCTTTGTGAAAGTGAGAAGTATTTGTAATGTTTTGTGAAGAAGAATTTGGCGCCATGGATTCTGACGAGTATCTGGTTAGGATTGGCTAGTTGTTGCAACTTTGACGGGAGTTGTTCTCAATTGTCGCTTTGCGATGGTGAGGTGGCTGTGAGTAGTCCTTTCGACCCAGTCGTCAGACTGTTGTGGCAACGATTTCAGGCGGTGCATGTATGCTCGTACTCTGAGTGCTGTAAGCGCATACTCTAATCGCTCTGTTGGTTGCCTGACTGAGAACCTTTCTGATTGGTCCATCCGTTTGTGTTGTCGATTGAACCGTTGACGTTTGTCCCTTTGGCCAATTACTTCCTAGGCTTCATCTTGGTTGCTGTAGTGGTGATTGGGCTTGGCCGATTCGGTCTCCTTCCAGCCGCCTTGGGCACTGCTCGTTGGGCCATCGTTCTTCTTCATGCAAATGATTGGGCCCATGATTGGGCTAGCCCATTGTTCTATTGGGCTCATCACTATCTGATACAGTATTAAATGTATCATTAGCATGTTATCTCAATTACAAGAGTCATTATGACTTTGACATCATCCTAATTATCATTCAACCAGCTATTTAAATATAACAGAATGAAAATTCAACTAATCCCAAATGACAAACAAGTCAAGTTCGAGAAGCTCCAATTTGGTTTACTTAAATCGTCAAATTTTATTAAAATCAAAA
>JAOVVI020002611.1:0-20735 GCA_028571085.2 Nepenthes alata | reverse complement strand
CTAATTCTGGTGTCAATCAGACAAAGAAGATGGCCTCTGATAATGATGGCTGTCATAGCATTGACTTAGACTCTAAGAGAAATACTGCTGATAAGCCCCTTCCTGAGGCCACATTTCCTTGTGTAGTGCCCCTGGCTACAAATGGGGAGATCTATGTTGTCCACTCTGGGACCGCTTTTAGCTCAGACACCCTAGTGGGAGATGAAGCTTATGGGCCTAAACTTGAGCTCCTAAGCTTTCCGCTCACTGATAGTCAATTTTTCGTTTCCAAGAGGGTTCATGCTGTAGTTCCTCCAGATGCTCCCAGGAAGATGCAGGTTTATTCTGAGTCGGTCAGCCCACAGCTTCTGGCTGGCAGTCTCATGACTGCCTCTGGTCAGGCAGAGGAGGCTGAGGCAAATGAGGAAGATTTTCATGATCCAATGCTTAATGCCCTCAAGATGTTGCTGGAGGCAAACGTTACTCAGACATATCTTAATTCTTTGACTCCAAAAAGCAGGCAAATTGTGAGTGATTTCATGTAAAAGGTTTGCTAGCTGAAACAATAGAGACGAGGGCTGAGTTCAACTCTTCTTCTCCTCTGGCTGAAGCAGATCAGGATAGTTTCTTAGGTGCGATTTTTGAGGCCATCAGGATGTTGGTGGTTGCCAAGACCACTCAGCCATTTATTACTTCTCTATCCCCTGAAAGGAAGAATATAGTTTATGATTTTCTGGATACTTTTCTGAAAACAGAGACTGAACTTTCAAATTACAATTTTAGCCATCTGGGTGGCCTAATAGAAGGCCTTCATATATTTGATGCATCTGCCCCTGAAGTGAGCCTTCTTGGAGCTCCTGACTTCTCAAATAGCTCACAGCGGCGGCTAGAAAGGAGAGTCGGTGGTGTGTCTTCTGTTCACGCTCTGGATGAGGAGAATCAATTAACTCCTCCTTCCGAGCAGGATGGAACTTGGAAGCAAGCCAAGTCCCGGAGACATCACAAATCCACTTCCAAGAAAAGGGGTTTTGACCAGTCATCTAGTTGACCGAGCAAATTTGGATTTTGGCTAGTCAACTAGTTGACCGGCATCTTCTCTCTCATAACACAGGTTTGGTGCTTATTGTCAAAGTTACCGGTTTGAATCACTTGGCAGGAATGAGGATTATGCCCGGTATGGCTGATGTTTGTTCTTTCTTTTTTTTGGTAAGTAAGTAAAATGAAATTAATTTAAAGTAAAAGTACAAAACATTGTTCTAACACCAAGTGTTTTGCCGACTTGGCATTAGAACAACAAGTTAGGGCATTCCCCGAGCAACACCATAATCATGGTTAAAGGAACATAAAAGACAATAAGATGAAAAGCATCTCAACCGGCCAAACCGCCCATACAATTGCCACAAAACCGGCACTCAATCTCCACCACAGCACAAACCCTCAGGTGGAATGCAGGCACAACCGGTGAGCCAGCAGCCACCCAAAAATTGTTTCAACCAAACAAAGCTGGGGCAGATCAAAAGAACCAGTCTAAGACATCAACCCCCTTAGGAATTCAGTCCCGCATCTCAACAGGAACAGAGGCTTTCCATCAACATCTGTCCACATTCCAGGCATTAAGCAGCCACCAAAGACACCAGCAGGAGAAGTTGCCCACATTTTTTTTGGTAAGTCTTCAGCCGAGCCTCTCTCCCAAAAGATTCTTGACAAAGAATTACCCAAGAAAGAAAATTGCAACAGCCTAAAGCATTAGCAGCGCTACTACTTAAGCAAAAGATTCCAGCTTAGCCTCTAATTGCTGCGCCAGAGGCCCGGGTAATTCTGCACCAGCATAGAACCATCGGTTATATAGCTCCTGCATCGAAAGAAGCCTTCTGCTACCTGGCCTAGAGCCATTAATGATGACAACCATTAGAAGTACACCAAATGGCTGGACAGCAGGAGAGCCAACATTTGCTACAGCACACTAAAGCAACGAGCTGCACACTCAAATCCAAATAATCTAGATTTCAGCAGACAAAACGGGTAAGGAGTCACGTCAGCATGCTAAACCGCCCACCAAAACAAGCATCACTACAGTACAACCCGAATACTAGCTTCTGGACGCCTCCAAAGACTCGGCATCCAGAAAACAGCACTTACAGCAGCAAGCCTCCAGCAGAGCATGGCCAATTTCCAACACCAGCAAATTCAGCAACACAACATTGCAGAATCTAGTACCGAGACAATATGGAGACCATTCCAAAGCTGGTCTCAGCAATAGAAACCATGACATTCATTCCAGCCATTTCCAGCACAAATATGGAATGAAAACTCAGCAAACGCCTCAGTATTCAGCAGATCAGAGGAAAGCACCTCAAAACAGCAACCCACAACAGATACAAACCATACATAGGCTACAAACAGAAGGGTCTCCACCGCATCAGAAGGAACTCATGCATCCATACAAGTCCTCGGCCAACTCTTCAGCACCTCAGCCTTATAGTCCCAAGCCAGAGCTGCACGGGCATCCCCCAAACCGATCAACGGGAAGGAACACACAGGCTGAGGATCATCAGAGCCAGCAGCACAGGACATTCGAATGCGTCCGATCCATTTAACAGCGCGAGAGCCGGCATATAAGCCAGAGGAGGCAGCTTCAGAAAAATGCAGCACACCACACTTTCAATGCAATCTACCAATTGAAAGAGCAGCTAATGCCAGCACCAGAGTGGCAAAAATGGCACCAACAGCCTCCTTCATCACCTCCAACAACCGCACTAACAGGAACAAATTTTGTCTGACAGCTGCAATAGCACAGGCAGATGAAAGCACCTCATACAGCATCCCAGTGAAATGCAGAAACGAACACTGATCAACAGCTTTAAACCAGAAGAAGCCTCATGATAGAATGAGCCAATCCTACAGCATCCTGTGGCATTTGTAATCCATTCACAACCACGATATCAATCACAATATCAGATAGAAAGTGGCAAAAACACAGGCCAAGCCTATTCCACCGTATCAGTAGGATCTCCAGCATCCAAACAAGGCCTCGGCCAACTCTTCAGCACCCCAGCCTAGAAGTCCCAAGCCAGAGCTGCACGGGCATCCCCCATCCCGTCCAACAGGAAGGAACACACAGGCAGAGGAGCAACAGAGCCAGCAGCACAGGACATTCGTCTGCGTCAGATCCATAGAGCAACACTAGAGCCGATTTTAGCTTCAAACAGCCGCTCCCGAAACCAAAGAGCAGCGAACCCAGATTCTACCACCAAGAGAGCATCACAAAGAATCCATATGCAACCCTCCGGCAGTGGCAAAACTGTCCAAGAAAAACAAACCAGACAGCAACCAAATCCAGAGCTTCCACAAGGAAACTAGAAACAGGGACTCTCAGCCCCAGCAGCCAGAGCATGGAAACCCAGCCAAAATCGGAGGCGAGAAACCCTACTAAATCGAATTTCAAAACTGAAATTTGATATACTAAATTTGGAATTAAAGAAAAAAATAGAAACCGTAAGAAGTTCCATAGAGTAGCCAGAGCTCCTCTCTGATACAGCCGCAACAGATGGAATATAGGCTCCTGCAGAAACCCCAATCAGCTCCTTCCCGAGCACCTGGCACCAAGGCAATAGCTCCAACAGACGATGAAAAAGGCCAACGTGCAAGGTCCTTCATCCTAGTCTGATACAGCGAATAGGAAACGTCCTTTATGGACAAAGGTGGGAGTATCGATCCAAGCTCACAGACATAGACGCGAACCGAGAAGAAAAGGAAGCGATCCGGTGAGAGCTGCGAGGCCTCAGAGGATGAACACAGTCGAAGCCTCAGAGGCCGACGCAGCCAGATCTAAAGTCCGGAAAGGTAGAGAGGGGGAGTCGAAAACCGGGAAGGAACCGAGAGGAGCAACCAGGAGACCGGCCATGGCCGGCTCCGGCGCCGCCCGGCCAGAGGAGGCAGTACCCTGGAGCGCCACACGAATTGAAAACCTAGAGAGAAGAGAGAGATTCTCTCTCTAGTCCGATGGATTTGATTGATGTTGGCTGATGTTTGTTCTCTGCCCAATTTGGTGTCGATGCCGGTTTGGTGTCATGCTGATGTGGCCTTTTGCCCGGTATGGTGCGCTTCGTGATCGGTATGCTGTTAGTTGTCTGGCCAGTATGGAGTTTGGCTGTTTGGTAGGCCTGGCATGCAATGCTTTTTGCTGGATTGCTACTATTGCTGATTTGCCAAAGTGTCGGTATGCATTTTGGCAGGTTTGGATATTTGCCGGTATGCATCCAATTGCTGTAATTGCCGATTTTCTCTTTGCCTGATAATATCACCCTAGGTGGTTGTGTGCGCTTTTTACCCGATATGTTGCAATAGGTCAATGAGTTGACCGGCTATTTGGTTGCTCAAACACTGTGAGTTAAAAAAAAAGGGGATCTTTTGGATGGTCTTCTTTTTGACCGACAAATTTGGATTTTGGCCGGTCAACTAGTTGACCGGCATTCTCTCTAGTAACTCTGGTTTTGTGTTTGTTCGCGGAGTTACCGGTTTGAATCTCCTGGACGGTTTGAGGCTTATGCCCGGTATGCGTTATGCTTGGAAAGCTGCCAAATGCCGGGATGGCATTTCCCGAGTTATACAAGGATTTATCATAATGGTATGTCGCTCGATATGCCATATTGTGCAACAAATTGCCGGAATGGCTCTTGGGTTGGAGGGGCTGTCTTTGCCAGGTTGGTTTGGCTTTGTAGGGATAGTTTACCGGAATGGTGAATGGATCATTAGGCCAATATGGTGAATGGCATTTGGCCGGTTTGTAGGATGCCCAATGCCGGGATAGCTTGGCACCTGATATACAAGATTTTACCGGAACGGCATGTCTCCCGATATGCCACTATGTGTAACATATTGCCTGAATGGCGCTTTGGGATGGATGGGATGTTTTTTGCTGGGCTGGATCAGATGTGTGGGTGGTTTTGTCCGTTCTGCTAGTTCTGTTCCCGTTTTTGAAAAAAGGGGCGTTGCTTAGTGTATTTGTGTAGGCCATGGGCCGATTAGGAACACTGATTGATTATACTTTTGTAATATTTCTTTTTTTCATGACATGTTCATGTGGCTCAGGGTATGTCCCAACATCTCTGTGCTTACTTCAAGTCGGAAAAACACTTGGAGTCAGAACACAGATTTTGTTCTTTTCTTTTCCTTTAATACACTTTACTTACCAAAAAAAAAAAAAGGGCATTGCACTTGATGCAAAAGGGATCAGCTTCAATTCAAGCTGGACGTTAATGACTTGGACAAAATTCGGACATATCTTGCCGAATTTGTAGAAACAAATACTGCCTTTTTCTGACTGCATTTGAAAAAGTAAGTTTCCTTACTATTTTGGAGTAGAAATGCCCCTACCTTGACCCTCAAGTCAGAGAGGAAATATGAACTTACCGCAGTCTCATTGAATTGGGCATTAGAAACTACAGATGGCAGCATCAGTTAGAACACAACATAGCCGTATTATCTAGATGAGCATTTTGTCATGTGACATAATCATCCATGAATTACTCAGCCCTTCAGAATTTGACACTACCGCTAGTTTAATGATTAGTAGCAGCAGGTGCCTTTTAATGTATCAAGCAAGCAACAGAAATCCTAAAATTAAATTCTTTGGTGTTGAAGCTATTTGATTCAAAAGTATTGCCTTAGACATCCATATCTTCTGTTAAACTCTTCAAAAATAATTCTACTTCTGCTGACAATATGCCATTGGCAACTTGAGTTTTGCTTGAATTTACATCTAGAGAGGACTCTGATAATACCAGCTGGATTAGAAACTCACAAACATCTCCTAGATCATAGGACAATGAGATCACCTTCCTTGTTTGCTGCCCCGTTCTTTCATTGCGACTATCATCCACGTATATACGTTTTCTACATGCCTGCGATGCATAGTATAGAGTTCAATTGTTTCAGTTTGGGATTTGATGCTTTTGTATATAAAAATCTTCTGTTTTTTTTCTTTCTTATTTTGTCATTTCCCAAGTGTTTAAGAAGGTTGTGAAAAATAGCTGCAGCACCAGAATGAAAATGTAGAACAAAACACCGGAGAAGTAACTTCAACTCCATCCAAGTAATGTGCCAAAATGGAAAAGGAAATACTTTTATGAATCCATTTGGAATCTAATGAGTGTTAAGGTTACAGAAAAGTCCAAAGAAAAGGGGAAAAAAAAATCAAAGTAAAATGCTTTCCTATATTTGGTTTGCGTGGAAAACAATTAGAAAAAAAATGATAAAGAATATGTACTCAAATTCATATTTGAGAAAAGTAATATTTCTTTTATTTTCTTTCTTTTTTTTATTTTTTTCTCATTATTTTCTTTTGTTTTAAACTTGTTTATAACCAAACAGATCTGAAAGGATGATAGAAGCTGAAATTTGATTACCAGTTTGTTATGCAAAAGTTAGTTATGTACTACTGATCGGAGTTTTCCTTTTAACATGGACAAATGGGCTAATTGGAGAACATAGCTTTCAGCAAGAAATAGTTACCAGGAAAACATGGCTTAGGCTGGTGATTTGATCAGACTTTAGGAATCCTGAGTGCAATAACTCTCGAAATAACAGCACCACCTCTGCACTCACACTGTTAGGCGATAGGTTTTGAATTATTGCAGATATACAGGAGTCGTCAAACACAGATCTCATCCATCCGGGCACATCTCTCAACTTGAGAAGCGCTGCTGCAATGTGAACAGCAGCCTTGTGATGGATCATGAATGATTGTGAAAATGAACATGGAGCGACCAAAGAGTTAGCCAGCTCTTCAACAATCACCTTGCACCAGCTGTTGGTACCAATAAATCCTGTCTTTTGCAGACCAGGTACTTCCCAGCTCAGAATTGTTGATAAGCAGAGGCCACAGTTCATAGCTACTCTTACATCACTGTAAAAGACAAGGCCTTCCAGTACAGCAACTATGGTTCGCAAGAACACCACAGTGCACTTTACGCCTTTCTGTTGTCCATTTCTCTGGTTTGTTATTCTGGCAAACAACTCTAACAGGCAATACGACACAATGAGTTTTACCAGGGGGGGGCCAGAATGGATAAGCCTGCAGAAATCCTGGCAAAGAATGCCCATTGAAGGAAATGTCGGAATCATATCTGATGGACTGAGGAAATTCTGCCAGTCAACGCTTCCTGGTAAAACAGCCTGCAAACTAGGAGAACAGAGGAGTTAGCTTAAGAAAAAAGCCTGGAATTTAACCAACTGTTTATTGCGGAATTACTGACCTCCTCAAATAATAACAATTAAGTAATAATAGAAAAACCAGAGGTTTCCCGTCATTTGTTGCTTCAGGTTGATAGATTGAGGCAATCCCCTTTTTGCAGGCTGCATCAATTGTGTTTCTGATCATGCAGGTCAGAGAACTATTCAGTAGTATGAATTTTGAAGTTTCTACCAATGCTTTGTGTGTGGAATGATGCAAAATCATCGAAAGAACACCACTTAGTAATAGGCTTTCATTTGTCCATCCAGTTTCAGCTACAGCGAGGATGAAAGAATCTAGCAACTGCAAAATACACAGGCCTGATAAGATTAATATTCTATTATTAAGAACCAAGAGGAAAAAAATCAAATAGGAACATTAATACATAATCTTGATAAAATTAATTTCTTATCATTAAGAAGTCCAAACAAACAGGATTACCGTCATAGTAACTGCCAGCCAAGCCTCATCATCAGAAAGTGTTTCAGGCTGCACAGAAATTAGAAAGATGAAAATGAAACGTATAGTAAGGATACGATTTTGTGGTGAAGAATAAATCAAATTGTGACATGATTTCTGGACTGCGCTGCCCAAGTCATTCATGTAGAGTTGATCTGAAGCAGAAGGAACAATGCAGATTATTGATGACATTAGATTCAATACCAAAACTACATCATCCATTTGGATCTCTTCCTCCAAAACTTGTTTCAGTAAAATAACCAAAAGTTTTGCCATTAAGTTATCTCCCACAGCTACCAGTTCTGCGATATCTTTTTCATTTATGTACTGGCAGTGGTTTCTGTCATTGATATTCTGGGTCTTCACTGTGCTACTTTTTCTGCAGAACTGTAGAATCTGGCAAGACAAAGGCTTGATGATTCTCTCCTGTTGTAACAACCATTTCAATGATGTTGGATGAATTTTAACCGAAAACAGATCCAAATCTTTCTCAACCACTAGCTGGAAGAAGATTTTTTCAGCTTCTGGACTGTAGGAGATTTGGTAGCTCTGTTTTGCTAAGCCTCTGTAGAGGCCATACAGATTCATCAATTCAATAGTAGTCAATGAGTCAGAGGATCCATAAAGCAAATCACCACCATTAACAATAATATATTGCTCCAAAGAAGCTAAAACAAACTTCTTGTCTGCAATCCTGTGGAAGGAAGTGAGTTCCAAAAAAGTTAAACAAAGCAAGACATTAATAAGGAATTGAGAGTAAAATGTAAACTTGAAGGATTGGTTACATTTCATTGTATAAAGAACTGATATATAGGATCTGCAATATTGCGGTTTGGCAAGAAAATTGCTCTTGATTATGGACGCTTTTCTGCCCAAGCAGAAACAGCATATCAATAGGATCAGTTGGCAGAGACGAAGCAGCATCTCTAATAGGTTGGCCACAGCCATTTCCAAGATGACAATCCACAATTGAACTGAAAATAAGATACACTCTCCACTTCATCTTCTCTGTCGGATATAGACTTAACCACCCAAATGACAAGCGGAACCAAGATAATGAAAGCAAAATTCTTGCAAACTCAATGCCTAGAGTATCACAACTTTCAGCAAGTATAAAGTGAAAAGTTTCTAGTACTCCCAAGATACTTTCCTCTTCCATCTCTTTGATGGCCATCATAAACCATGGTAATATGTGATTTTGGCATAATTCTATAACCCAATTGCTCGGTTGCATGCCACTTGAGCTATTTATGGAGTTCATTTCATGACTGAATGCACATGTTTCTCTCAGTAGGTACAGGGAGTGGGAAAATTGGCTGGGATCTTTGTCATATGCACTTAAAGAACCTAAAACTGCATATCTTGATGCTTCTTGGATTGGCAGCAACAAATTCAAAGTTCCAGTGGAAAACGGAAATTTCATTAAAGCAACAAAGATAGAGCAAGCTGACATGAATGCCTCAGAAAGCATACCCATCTCTCCATTTATGTAACTTCTTAGCATTGCTGTCAAGACACAACTTATTTCTTCCATCTGCTTAGTGGATACTATTCCGGGAAAATTGGAGACACCATTTAATATGAGCTTCAATACCTCAGTCTGAACAGGATGAAAAGGAACTTCAGCTACATGAGACAGAACAGAAACCAGTGTTGTGAACCCAATAGCAAGCTTTTGCTTAAAGATTCGACCAGCCATTGAAAAAAGATGAAGTACCAGAATACAAGAACTGACAACTTGGTCCTTTGTCCCTGTGGACAGTACAACTTCATGTCTAAGCATATAGATTTATAGCATAACAAGAACAAAAAGCTGTCTTGATTGTGGAAGGTACTGACAGACAATATTTGTTCATTTTGACAATGCAATTGACCAAACTTTTGCAATATCAGCCCTAGAATGTACTGCCTTAAGTGGATCATTATTGGTATTGGATTGTAGCAAAATTCTGAAGGACTTGATTATTTCTATCATGGCATTAAATGAAATCCTGACAATCTGTCCTTTATATTCAGTCTCCTAGATTTGTTTTAAGTAAACTAAGAATCAGAAGAAGTATGTCAAGTGAGTTTTCACCTGATAGTCTTAGTACTTCAAATATGTAATCCACAATATTTTCCTCGACAAAGACTTGGACATGTTTGCTTGAAAATCCTTCCCATGACAAACAATGAAAAATAAAATCAAGCGTAGCAATTTGAACTCGGCTGTCTGGAGAGAGTAATGGGCCCTTAATGGCTTCAGCTAACAAGAGATTCAGGGAAGGGCCATACTTTCCGTCATGTGTGGTTTGTATGAAGTTATCAGCTTCACAGGTACCCATCATGCTGAAGTCACTTGATAATGCATTGTCAAGAAAACCTCTTTGAGCCAACACCTTCAGAAGTGCTACACAGGTAAATTGGGATAGATTAAGAAAAGCTATGTCTCCACTATTATAATGTACAATTCTACAAGCCATAGCAAGTACGGTCTGAATCTGTCTGTTAAAGAAGAGAAATAACTGCAGGTTTCTAAGTCAAAATCTTGTACGATTCTAGAGTAAGACATTTTGGACCTTTTCATCTTGTTTGCTGCTTTGAAACATAACAGTACCCCTTACTCTGTATTTTCTTTTCATGTGGGATAGGAGGGTCAAGTACCAACATACATGTTATGGGCCTTACTGATATGGCTTATGAGGCGTTATCGGTCCACCTGGATACAAGAAGAACTGCCAGGAAAACTCAACAATCTCGCAAATTTTAGAACTACATGTAAGTGTCAAATTATTATTGGTTTATTATGTTAGTTCCCAAAATTCTGTTTTAATTGTTAATTTCTGTTTTGCTTTCGGTTTGCCATTTAGTTTTATTTCCACTGAATGCAGTAGGAATTTTACTTTAAATGTTACTGTTGTAACCAGCCTGGGAAAATGCCGAGATTTTTTCTTTTCCTCTCTCAAATCTTCTATGCCCTCAGTCTATCTCCTCTCTCTCTTGCTCTGTTTTCCCCTTCTCTCTAACAGATGCTCCTAGATCGCCTTTTCCCCTCTTCATCTTCTTCTCTGGTCTTTTTTCAAATTTTGCACAGTTGCACGCAAGTTTGCAACATTTCGTGCTCTCATTGAGATATGGCAGAAGAAATGACGACCTAATACAAAGCCTTAGAAGACTCCATCGTAGGGATTTCGAAGGAGCTGAAGAAGGTCGCGGCGACCGTACAACAACATACAGAAGGTATAGTCACTAATACTTCCACCACGAAACATATTCAAAAATCCCTCGCTGAAATCCTTCACTTATTAACCTGAATTGAGAAACAACCTCTACAACCAGCGAATCCACCTTTACTTCCAACCCCCACCTCATTCACGGCTTCTTCATCTGCTATTTTGCTTCATCCTTTTCAAACCCTACCACTACTACCACATGCACAACCTAATGTTCAAATCGCTGCCCACCTTCATTTGCCTAAACTCGAAATTCCTTCTTTCTCTGGTGAAAATATGCTTGGCTAGTTATTCCAGATCAAACGTTTCTTTCTGTACCACTGCACTCCATCGGAGCAGATATTAACTATCGCGGCGTTCTATATGATCAGTTCTACCCTTCAATGGTACCAGTGGATACATACGACTCGACAGCTTTCAACCTGGGAAATTTTTTCCCGAGATCTTAAACTTTGATTTGGGCCATCCTACAAGCTCCGACAGACTACTACTGTTGCAGTTTACATAGCAGAGTTTGAGTCTCTCTCCACCCGTTCTTCCGGTCTCATTACTACTAATCTTTTGAACTATTTTATCTCAGGGTTCCGTGATGATATACAACGAAAGTTCTTACTGTTGAAACCTCTCTCACTGCCTGAAGCAATTGGCATGGCAAAAGTGGTGGAGGAAGAACTCGACACAGGGCATTCCAATTTCCATCGCCTACCACTTACCAAGCAACCAGCAAATACCCTAGTAACTCTGCCAAAATCCCCTCCTCGTTCAAGTCTTCCTCCTTAATTACCCATAAGGAGGCTAACTCTTACGGAGATGGCATCTTGCCGCGAGAGGGGACTATGTTTCAATTGTGATGAATATTTCATCCCAGGTGATTGCTATAAACCCCCACAGTTCTTCTGTATGATTGCTGAAGAAGATGGGACCATCTCACCTGTCACACTAATTCCAAAGGATGACATTGTTCACGAACCACCATCAGAACCTCCTCAAGGAGCTGAGGCCTTGCCCCGTGTGTCGGAAAACTACTCAAACAATTTCTTTACATGCACTGGAAGGCCATTTCATTCCTTCCACTCTAAGGTTGCAAGGGTTGGTGTCGAGCCACTTAGTGGTCATATTAGTGGATAGTGGTTCCACTCATAATTTTTTACAGACTCGTTTGGCTAAATACCTGAGGCTATCCATTGCACCTTCCCAACATTTTAATGTCACGGTTGGAAATGGGGACTTTCTGCAATGCGAAGGATTGTGCACCAACGTTCTAATTACTCTGGGTCAATTAGAGTTCAATGTGGACCTCTACTTATTACTAATATATAGAGCGTATATTATGTTCGGGGTGTAGTAGCTAGCCTCTATTGGCCCTATACTATTTGATTATAAGGCTTTATAGATGAGTTTTGATTATAGTGGCACTTCACTTACCCTCCATGGTCTGCAGAAGGCTACCATTTCCACCATGATGTTGGGTCAACCGATGTGCAGTGGAGTGACTAATTTTTCCACCACTTACTTCTAGCTAACAATTACCCTAGTACTAGAACCCTCCCTAGAAGATAATTCACTTCTATCTTCTTCTCAAATTCATCTACCTTCCAATGTTAATACTGCTATAACTACCACTCTTTGCAACATCCTCTCTACTTTTGCCGATGTTTTCGTTGTTCCCTATGGATTACCCTCATTGTGTGTCACGGATCACTGAATTCCCTTGAAACCAAATGCTACACCTGTGAATGTAAAACCTTACCGATACCCTCATTTCTAGAAAGCCGAAATGGAAAGAATGAACAAGGAGATGCTCGATGAAGGAATTATTTGGCCCAACACCAGCCCTTTCTCTTCACTGGTTCTACTTGTCAAAAAGTATGAAAGTTAGCATTTCTGTGTTGATTATCGAGCACTCAATGCCATAATGGTCAAAGACAGCTCTCCCATTCTCATAGTGGATGAATTACCGGATGAATAACATGGTGCTCAGGTTTTTTTTAAGATGGATTTGGGCGTAGGATACCACCAAATGTGTGTCCATGCCAAGGATATCCACAAGACAGCTCTCCAAATCCATGAGGGGCATTATGAATTTCTGGTCTAATGCTCCCTCCTTCCAATATGAAACAAATGCTATTTTTCGTCTAATATTAAGGACGTTTGTGTTAGTTTTTTTTTATGACATCTTGGTATAGTCCCTCTTGGGAGCAACATTTCCATTATCTTACTCAAGTTCACCAAATTTTGCGAGATAACTCCTTTGCCAAGCAATCAAAGCGTGAGTTTGGACATTCCTCATTGTCCTATTTGGGTTATACTATTTCAGAGAAGGGTGTGGTAGTGGATCCGACCAAAATTGAGGCAGTCTAGCGCTGGCCAACGCCTACCAATGTTAAGAAAATGTGTGGATTCCTTGTGTTAGCTGGCGATTATTGATGATTTGTTGCACGTTATGGTCAAATTTCAGTATCACTTAGACAATTGTTACGGAAGATTGCCTTCCTATGGACTTGTGAAGCTGAGAGTAGCATCTGGGAGTAGCATTGGAGCAGTCCTTCTTCAAGCCGGCCATCCTATAGCCTTTTTTAGCAAACAACTTAGTCCTAAATTGCAGGCCTCTTCAACTTACATTAAAGAACTCTGCGTTGTCGCCGAAGCTGTAAAGAAGTGGCGCCAATATCTCTTGGGTGCTAAATTCTATATGCGGCATCTTGCTTTTGCCCAGTTTGCCAAATCCATTCAAGAACCATGAGATTTTGAGAATTTCTCCTAGCGAGATGGTCTGGTTTTTCATAAAAACCAAATTCTGGTTCCAGTTGAATTGGCATTACAAAACTTGATATTACACAAGTATCATAATTCACCCCATGGAGGGCACACTGGGATTTAGCGAACATATGCGAGAATTGCTACTACTTTGTATCGACCTCATATGCGTAAAGAGATCCACGAATATGTCTCCAATTGTGCAATCTCTCAGCAGGTTAAACCCATCAATACTCCCCCGTAGGGCCTCCTTCAGCCGCTCCTAATTCCAGGGAAGGTTTGGGAATCTCTCTCATAGATTTCATCACTCACCTACCCCCATCGTGTGGGAAGACAATAATCCTTGTGGTGGTTGATCAACTGTCTAAATATGCTCATTTATCCCCCTTGAGAACCCACTTCATGGCTGTTAGTCTCGCTGAGGTGTTTGTCAAATACACTTGGCAATTACATGGATTTCTAACCGATATTGTCATGGACCGATATCCCATTTTTATGAGCAACTTTTGAAAGGAACTCTTTCGGTCACAAGGCACCATTTATCCACCAATAGTGTGTATTATCTGCAAACGGACTTTTTTCTTGAGCTGAATGTATTTATAATACAACCTGGCATTCCTCCATAAAGATGAATCCCTTTGAGGCTGTATATGATCGACCCCTTCCATCATTGATTCATTATGTCCGAGGCACTTTGCTATTTGCATCCATAGATGAATTGCTAATTGATCGTTCCAACCTCCTCACTGTTTTCAAATCTAACATTCAAAGAGCTCAACTCCGCAAGAAAAATCATCAGGATGCTCACCAAACTGATAAGGAATTTCAGGAGGGAGATTTGGTAAATGTCAAACTACAGCCCTATCGTCAAACTTTAGTAGTTCACTAGGAATCTAACGAATTGGCTAAGCACTATTATGGACCTTTCCGTATACAAGAATGCAATGGCTTGGTTGCGTATTGATTGAATTTACCAGCCCATTCAAAAATTCTTAATGTGTTCCATGTCTCTTTGCTCAAAAAATGCTATGGTGGTCATCCTACTCCATCGGCTAATCTGCCCACCAAAGCCTTGGGGACCCCAGCCGCTCTTGCATCCTCAACAATTGTTCGGGTTCTAGAAGGCATTACATAACGGTAAGATTATTCCCTAACTACTCATTCAATGGCAATCTCAATCACAGGAGGAAGCTATGTGGGAGTCTATTGCTGAATTTAGCTAGGATTTTCCCTCATTCAACATTGAGAACAAGGTTTTCTTTGATGGAAAAAGCAATGTACGGCCTTATTGATACGGCTTATAAGGTGTCATCAGTTCACCCGACTATATGAAGAAGTGCCAAGAAAACCTAGCAACCTTGCAAATTTAGGGACTACATTGAATTGTTAGATTATTATTGGTTTATTATATTAGTTCCCAAAATTCTGTTTTAATTGTTAATTTCTGTTTTGCTTTCGGTCTATTTTAAATGTTACTGTTGTAACAGGCATGGGAAAATGCAGAGATATTTCCTCTACCTCTCTCGAATCTTCTGCGCCCTATGTTTGTCTCCTCTCTCTCGCGCTCTGTTTTCCCCTTCTCTCTGACAGACGCTCCCAGATCGCCTTTCCCCTCTTCATCTTCTTCTTTTGTTTTCAGATTTTGCATGGTTGCATACAGGTTCGCAGCATCCAACAATAGAAAAATCGAAAATCACTCAATTTACAATTATATCCAGGATGCCAACCTAAAATCTAATATTTGCTCAGCAATTTGTCTCAATTTTGATGACTAAGATCGTAATAACAAAGCATAGCAGAAAGAACACCATAATAAAAAGTGGAGATTTCGTCACAGAAGATTTAACCAACCTATACAGTTCAAGCGAACATCATCGCTTTGAGTCTTCAAGAGCGCTTCCAATGATAAATGCAAGAGCTTGGGACAATAGGTGAGCCAGAGATCAGCACCTTCGTCATCTTCACTGGCACACTGAAGAATAGATATTTTGAACAAAACAAATAGGATCTCCCCCTGGATCTCTTCACTGTATTAAAGAAGGCACAAGGTGGAAACTAGTGTCACAACGCCAGATGCACGTTTCAAGGAATTCTATAATTCACGTATCTCATAACTTCTACCTTGGCAACTGCAGGCCGTTGACAAGGTTGTTGATAAGAGAATTTTCGTCTTTAATGTAAGTGTACAAATTTGTCATCTCACAATTCAGGAGCATCCCCAGGCAATGAAGCTTCATTTACATAAATTATTGGGCATGGCAATACGTGAGTTAAATATGTGATAAAAAATTAAAAAGAAAAGAAAAGGAAAACATAGCTTCATCAATGTTTGTAAAGGAGCCTAATCATACTCAATATTACTTAACCCGATCTCAGCCTATCAATGTCATTGTACTTAAAATTAGGCTTAACCTGCCCTCTTTAACTTTACTAGTATATCTCGAGTGAGTTAAAACAAGTTTATTAATTGAGTTCTCGTGAGTCGAGCTCAAAAAGGTTGGTGTATAAAATGTATATGCCAATTTCCAAGTAATGCTTTGCTCAAATTTAATTCACTAATGAAATCTCAAAAATAGCTCGAGCTTGACTTGTTAAACTTCTAGAGCTGAACTAGAACCAAATCTAACACAACAATCGGAATCTAAACTCATGTAGTTTAGTTCATTCAACAGCCCAAATCTTCAACTTATTGTATTTTATTATTATCAAATAAAGGATATAAAGTTCATCATGATTCATTTTACTCTCTCCATTTCTCTCTGTCACAAGAATTAGATAATAAAACAACCACAATATTGCAATAGTCACATCCAAAATAGCATTGGATTTTGAAGCATTCCCTTTTAAATACTACAACAAATAGACAAGTCATCTGAAAACGTATAATGTTCAAGTGTGAAATGCCCAAATGAAAAAGTCAAACAAAGGTCGGTCGATAGTTGTCCAAGTGACAAAGATGCTAAATGGTTGGCAATGTTTGTGCGGTGGTTGGCTGATTATCAGTCAAAGCTTAGCAAAGTAGCGCACGATGAGCTCTTGAAGAGAGCACTTGCATTATTTGCCTAGAAGAGTAGTGCATGATGGGCGCACGTGTATGGTTTGCCTAGAAATATCGTAGTTGAGGGTGCTTGCACACTGTTTATCTAGTGTGTCTATGTCTGAGGGACACTCGTGCATTGTTTATCCAATATGAGTCTACACCTGAGAAGCATGTATCAACACTATTAAAAATTCGTACTTTATACGATTTTAAGACATTTAAAATTATTTTACAACACAAAAAGTACCACATGAAGAGAAAAAAAAGAGAGAGATAGAAGAGGAAGATGTTCGACATTTGATTGAGATTCGATTCGAGTTCTGTTCTTTACTGCTCTAATATTATTTCTATAATACATTACCATTTTGTTTATTCATTTTTCTCAGTGTAATTTTTTATTATAAGTTGCTCATTTTTCTCAATGTGTTAGGGATTATATTTAACGAGTCATTCACTTGAATTATAATAAAAGAATTTTAGAGGAAATTATTTTTGTAACTGATTACTGTTTTAGTGGATTTGTACGGAATTTATTCTAATTTTTTTATTAATTTGGAAGATTTTTTCACATTAAAAATGATTGTACAATGTTATGTTCCTTATAGTCAAGTGTTTGGTAATTAACGTTTGACAAGGAAATTCAAGTTTGTTCCAGTGCCATATTAGTCATGGATGTATTTGCTTCCGCAAGTTATTGATATTGAATGGTGTTTCAGTATTAGCAGGCATCTTTCCTTACTTAAGATCCGACATCGTATTATTTGGGTCAATATTGGAGTCACCGATGTTGAGGCATGTATTTGGATCCTATATATGTTGACTATTATTTATGTACAGGTGAATTAAAGTATTTACAAGAAAGACTCACGTTCTATTAATTATGATATATTTAACTGGTAATATTGATAATTACAGGATAATAGTTTATGATAAAGATTAATAACGGGTTTTAGGACGTGATCCGTCACATCAAGGGTAAATCAATTTGTAGATATTGATTCGTTACAGTATGTATCCAAAAAGTTGATAGGTTGTCTATGGTTCAAGTTTGCTTTTAATCCAATCTTTAGCTTTAAAGTTAATTGTGCAACTATCTTTGTCATCATATCGTCAAAAAAATTTGAGTACTTATTCTTTTGTCTATTCATTAAGAAGGAATAAAATAACTACAAAATATGTCAAAAATTTTATTTTCATTTATAGAAAATTTTGCCTACTTTTAAGGAGGAATCCATAATACTCGTAAGGAGAAAAAAAGATGTGGGACATTTGTAGATATGTATTTGACTCACTCGATGATATTGGTAAGTTAAAAATTATACACCTCTCATTGGATGAGTTGGAGTTAAAAGTTAGGGTGTATTATTTTTACTGATGATGATAAAAATAAATACAATAAAGAAAATATAGTTAAAAATTTTTGAAAGTTATATACTTTTTATAATTGAGTTTATTGATATTTTATATTTATACTTTTTAAAAATTATATCAATGTTATTATCATTATATGAATGCATACCATTTTTCTTCATATAATTTTTTGTATGAGATTTGAAAAATATATATATTTATTTCACATTTACTATGAAATAGAATATTTATCAATTAAAAAAATATAAACTATTATTTTAATTTATGTATCCCGAACATGTCGTGTCATTGATTTATAAAAAATAGTGTGTTGCCATTTCAATATTGTGTCATGTCTGTATCCCATGTCAATTTCTGTGCTTCATAGGTTGCTAGATTTCTGGAGATTGTATTTAATCGGTTATTCACTCAGGTTATAATGAAGAGGTTTCAAAAGAATTATTTTTATAAATGGTTATTTTATAATCGATTTATTTAAAATTATCATATAATTTTTTTTTAGTTTAAAATAATTTTTCACATTAAAAATGGTTATGTAACGATGTAATTTTTGTGCTCAATTATTTGATAGTTGAAGTTTGATGAGAGGTTCAAATTTATTTTGCTACGCCGATTATGTGTATTTTAGTTGAATTGCAACAAACAGGATTGAAAGAATTAAAATTAAATCAATTTCCTCAGCAATGAAAAAGCTAAGTCTCACTAACAGAATATCGCTCCTTGCAAATCATCCACACTTCAAATCTATAGAATGACCGAAAAAATAACATGTATCTTAGATCATATAGTAATAGATGAGGCAAGTTGAAACAGAATAACTAAAAAATACCACGTAGACTTGACGGCGATTCCATGCCAACGCAGCAGTCGAGAGCTGATCCGCGATCCGCGCCACAAATTCGCCGAAAACTGTGGAATCTCCAGCATTGTTGCACAGCTCGAAAATGAGGTCAATTATTTGAACGGCAATGGGCTCATCATCGAACGAGGAGAGACATTGCACGAGAGGAGACAGAATGATATGAACGTGAAATGTGAGAAGATTCTGAAGAAAATCAGGTTGACAGATGGCATGAGAGAGCTGAGAAAGAGCGTAAGAAACTTGAAATGTAGGAGAACTAGGGTTTGAGATGAGATTTGAGAAGCAGAGCAAGCAGATGCAACCGCCTTCTTGAGTTTGGAGTATGAGAGATGGACGGTGACCTTGTGCGCACGACAATGACGGATCTGAAAGTTCTGGACTAGAATTCTGAGAGAAGTCTTCGAATTGCGAATCAGGGTAGTAATACATTATGGCATGCGTGAAGATTGAGCGATCAGTTATTCAAATTTGAATGCAGAAGAGTTCACTGGAGAGATCTCAAAATTCAAAATTTGGGCTCTATTAATAAAGCTTTGGCGGAGGAGGGCAATGATAACAGGTAGAACTTCTTGATTCGACGAGTACCTGAAAACCGGGGGCTGCATATTAGGTTTCAAATTCCGATCAGATCAAACTTTCATATAGATAAAAAGAATTATTTGCAAAATTTTAATCATATATTTTAAAATAAATAATTATAATTTAAATATTTTAAAAATTAAAAAGTAATTAAAATTAATTATTTTAAAATAATTAAATCATAATTATTAATTTTAAAATAAACTATTAACATAAAAAAAATAAGTCACCTTATTCTTTAGGAGATTGAATCCCCTCAATATAATAGACCCCTCTCCAAACTCGAGTTCCCTAATAGAGTGAAAAGAGTTATTATCTAACTGCCCAAATTGTTAAATTAAATATATAATTGTTGGATTTAAGTATTATTAAAAAATATATATAGTTATTCTATGATATAAATATTGTTGAATTAAATTACTTTATTTACCCAAAAAAAAGAATTAAATAACTTGTCTAGAAAATATTGAAACAAAGATTAAATGATCGAGAGGCATTTAGTATTGTGTCCTCCTAAGAAATGACATTGTTCCTATTTCTTTAAATAAAATAGATAGTAGTAGCTAGCGGCAACCTAAATATCATTGAAGGATGACGTGAACCCTTTCAAGTGCCCGATCCACTGTACCCTAACCCCACGTTTGGTAGCCTGAAATAAAAATTTTATTTCGAACTAATTTCATGAAAATTATAATTCTCATGTTTGGTTGCGAAATAAGTCAAAACTAAATATTTTTAAATAATATTTATTCCCGAATTCAAAGAAAAAAGTATTACCTAAGGGATATTGGTATTATTTAATCCCAATGACCTAAAAATTACAATTCTCACACAACTTTTGTAATATTTTAAAATTGTCTTCGTTATTATTATTATTATTATTATTATTAACTATTATTATTACATATTATTATTATTATTATTATCATCATTATTATTATTATGTTTAATTATTATATTATTATTAATTATTAGGTATTATTATTATTATTATTAGGTATTATTATTACATATTATTATTATTATTATTATTATTATTGTTATTATTACACATTATTATAATATTTATTATTATTACTATTATCATTATTATTATTATCAATATTCTCACCTTATTCCTCATACTATTCTACAAAATAAACAATGAAATACTAATTCCAACCTTATTCTATTTCAAGAACCAAATATGAGAATAACAATTTTAACTCTATTCCCTGTAATAAATATTCTATTCTGATGCGT
>JAOVVI020002610.1:0-20736 GCA_028571085.2 Nepenthes alata | reverse complement strand
AGAAGGAGCTGACGAGGCAACTTCTCATCAAAACAGCTCCTCGGACTTTGGGCATTAGTCTTTAAAGTTGAGGGGCCAGTGTTAGGTGTGAGTGCTCCTTAGATTCAAAGCTGTAGAAGCTACCAAATCAAAGAGAGTCCTTGGTTCTCTCCACTCACTATCTTCTTGATCAGGAAATAGAAGCCGTATCAAAGGACAAGAGACGGTCAAGTCAACAATAAGAGAATACATTAGCATTTGGCTACATGTATCACCATTGGTCCTCTAAAAGGCCAACTGCGAGGATCAAACTCAGTATGCCTAACATGCCAAAAGGATGCCTAACAACTTTAAAAAGATGATTTATTAGAGGATATGTAATAGGACAAGGCAACAACATTAGGAGGAAATCTTGGCTACATCCAGCTACCCTTTGTCCTTAGATACACAACCAATCAATCATTAATCCCTTTGCAGTAACTACTTTTGGGTTCTAGTGTATAACTATTTCATCATCTCTCATGCGGTCTAACACATTATAAGTAGAAAAAGTAAAAAGTGCGTGTGCACACACACACACTCTTATTCTCATCCTTTTTAGATTTTGGAAATCTCAACTCGAAGGAACAAAAGCCGTTAGTCCACAGCACTAAGTCATATTGACTAGCCTTAAAGATATTATTAGCTCTCCCACTCGATGTAGCAGCTCTATGAGGAAAAATGCAATTTGCATGCCCCACGAGTCAAGATCTATCTAAGGGTAGGCCTCAAAGCCCATTCTCCACAAAGATTGACTAAATCTCAAAACCTAGGCTAGAAGAGATTTGACTCTTAAGGCAATATTTTTTCCTCCTATCCCATTAAAGCGCTCAACCTCTCTTGTGTTGGTATGTCTAAAGATAGGAGTCTCACAATGAAACTCAAAGGTTTGATAATCTCTTTTATGTCATTGTTTAGGTATTGGAGGGGATAACTTGAAAGAAAGACATGAGCCCTTTAATTTTATTATTTGTAGTATGTAGGATCATAATTAATGCATTTGGGCTTGGATCTTACCTTGGATGATCATTGTTCGGAATAAAACCTCGATACAAGTATACATCAGATTTGCTTATCATATTTTTTTTGAATCTTTATTTGCTATTAGGTTTGGATAGGTGCATTAGCAACCTTTTAAAAACCTATAGTGATAAATGGATATTGGGGATTTTGTGGACCTACTTTCATAGGTGAGGAATATCCTGAACTTCTCATAATCTCAATTATTTATTTTAAAATAGACAGTTAAAATTAATCATTTTTAACAATAAAAAAACTAATCAAATTTAACTATTTTAAAATTTTTAAAGTAATTAAATTCTAACTATCTATTTCCAAATGAGTAATTAAAATTGAAAAACAGAAGTTACTTCTACTTTATAAAGATTAATATAAAATTTGGTTTTGTCTTTATCTACTCTTAATTAAAAAGTTTTATTTTGTCTCTGTCTGCTCTTGGTAGAATGACACATTACTATTTCACCGTTGAAAAACAACGTACTAAAATCATAATACTACATGCGATGATGGCAAAGGAAATTATCAAGCCACAACTTTTCAAATACTCTACATTCCTCGTCCTATATAAATATAAAACAATAACAACAGTACTAATAATAATAAAGTTTCACTAATTAGTCTAGGGGTTGACATGAATTATTTTGTTTCGTTTAGTGCAATGTACACAGTATGGTTATGAGTAATTTTATAATATTGTATTATATAACTCTATGTTGTTAGCCTATCACTCTGTTTTTCTTGCTTCTAACCACTACAAGTGCATCCTCTTACTGTTAAAAAAAGGACTTTCACCAAGTTTACCCCATAAAATTTGTTTTCCCTAAATTTAAACTCTAGAATATTAGTTTTTATAGAAGTAAAATTGACTCTAATTTCATTGTTAGGTACATTTCATAAGAATCATGCTATTCGATAATAAATTTGGTGGATCAAATTCTATTTACACGCTCATTTATACCTGTGTGTGTGCGCGCGCGTGTATGTGTGTATATATATATATATATATATTGAACCACATTGATTTTATCGAGGCGTTTATATTTGTATGGTTCATAAACACTTTGAATAAATTTTATACAAATAAGTATATCGATATGGACAGGGGAGATTTCCAAATAGTCTAATCCGGAAGGTTGAATCGGCCAGGTCTACTTCCTCTCATTGAAAAACCGACCTACCTTTGGTTCGGCCTTCACATATAGAAAATATGATCCAAGGAGCAGTTATTAATCTTAAAGAACAATATCCGAGTTTATTAGCATTTTCGGACTGACCAGAAGATAGGACCTACTCTCATAAAACTTATAGGTCCATTCCACTGAAAGATAAAAGGTACTGTGGCCACTAAAAATTTGGTGTCATGTATGGTTAGTCAATGTCAACTCTAGAGCAACAGGGGGCACATGGGTCCCCTTAGCAAAAGCCACACGTCCTTTAGAGGATGGCTGCTTGATCAGTACCTTGCAAAGGGTCCCACCTTTCTTTTATAAATCTAAAGAGCTCTCATATAAGTAGTGAGGAAGTCACCACAAATATGAGAGGAAAAACAAATAAAAAACCAAACAAGAAAAGGTAAAGGGATAATTATAATCTTAAGAAAAATACTATTAAATCTAAATTATTCATCTTAAGAAGAAAAGTGAATTCTTTTTGAGTAAATTAGTTAACTAAGTCCATACTTTGCCTATTGATTAGTATTGGTTCAACATTGTCCATCAAGCTCATCTCAAAATTCACTAAAGATAAGAATCTAGCTTCTGACACTCACATCACCCTTCATTATCATCCCCGAGCTACATAAACAACTTGGCCATCCAATTACTAGCATCGGTAGTCATACAGATTGGGCACAACAAGTTTGATAATTTTCTAATACTTTGCCCCAATTTGAATTTATGCTGATTAATATATCGGAGAAGTTTATCTGAAAGAATTACCTAACCCTTTTACTTGTTGCTATGGTGTGCAAGGCTTAGGTTAAACCCTTAGCCAAATTAAATCTCAGATTTCAAATATTCGAGTCAAACTTTATTCCAAATATATACTAATATTGTAATTTTTGGTTTTTATCTGATTTAATTTGATATTATCAATATATTTTTTGGATATTAAAATCAATTATGTAATGTGAATTGAAAGAATATTCGGATTAATGAAGCAATTTTGATGCTTGACGCACGACAGATGTGCGCTTTTGCGTGGATTCCAGAGTGGGCGTGCTTGAGGAATGTCTAAGGTTGCACTCGAGCACTGATTCCAATGTATCCACGCTTGAGAGGTGCTTGAGGTGATGCTCATGAACGCATGAGGTTTGGCGCAACGCCTGATGCACGCCTAAGTGGCACTTGTGCACCAATTCTATTATAAAAATGGTGATGTGCACTATTTCGACTATTTCGCATGGGAAGAAGAGAAGGAGAGAGAAAGAGAAGAAGGAAGAGAGGAAGAGGAGAAGAGACATTTTGAGATATCATTTTGTCTGATCTGTTAGATTGGAGGTTGATATAAATATCCTTATACTCTAGTTTTAGTCTGATTTCATTTCTATTTAGTTTCATCTATATTTGATGGATTTAATGTAAATGTATGACATTTTATTTATCCTATTTTACTTTTTTGTACGTCCATGTTACTTTTATTGATTGTTTTGGAATTTTACTTCCATTTTATTAATATTTGAGGATTTTGTTTATTTTATAAAAAAATGGGTAAATATTTTGAGGTGTTTTATTTATATAAAAGTATGTTTATAAAAAAAAAGTTATAAGAATTTATATATGGGCTGTGCATGTGGTATCTATGCATTGTGCTTCGGGTCGGGTTTTATCTTCAATATTTGATTCGACATGTGATTATTGTCGAGTTGAAAGCTTTGTATTTGACCTTTCCAAGATGAAGGTTTGTCCTTTTCCACTAGATAGAAAAAGTTTTAGATTTATGATATAGAGACTCTCATCAATTTGTATTTTTATGAGAATCATTGTAAGAAATTGAACGAAACTAATATATTTAAAAATTTAGACAAATTTGAGGACTACACTTATCATCCACGGATGATAAAAGAAAGTAGCATTTATCCCCATCTATAAGGGAGAATATGTAGACGACCTACCTATGAGTCTAAATAATAACTTATAGTCTAATACTGCTGGAAGTACGTGTAACCATTTCTCAAAGTTAATCTTTTGATTTTTGGTTCTTTGATTTGTATATATTTTAGATTTTTAATATGTTTTACTTACATCTGATTTTGGATATTTGAGATTTCATTTGAGATTTGTAGACTTTGATCAACATTGGACTTGAATACTGGATTTGGTTGGTCTCATACATTTCGATTGTCTTGCTTTACTTTGGATTGTAGACTTTACGTACAAAATCATATTTGGACACTTTGTTGATTTGCGACCCTCGATACTTAGATTTTTTACTTTCTTAGATTTTATATCGGTTATTTGGTTTACTCCTTCGTTCTAATAATGGACGTATTATTTGCTATATATTATATACTGATACTTATTGAACATTTGGTTCATTTTTATGTTTCTTATTTGTTTAAATTAAAGGGTTACGATGTCTTGCAGGGAGCTAAGACGCTATTTTAATTGAAATCTTGTTTATATTAGGTAAATATCTGCCTTATATTTGGATTGGATTTGCCTTAGTTGTATTTTTGGTATTATTTGGGCGGCGGATAGGATGATGATTTGTATGTTTTATTGTTGAAGAGCCAGTGTTCAGATTATTATATTAATTAGACAATTGTGGTGTTTAATTTTTCGTGGATACGTGAGTTGCTTGGATTGTCATTTGTTACCTTTTTCCGTATGGACTTTTGAGTAGGCGTACATATTTATTGACCAGATAGGTGATTCGAGAAATCTTATGATGATTAATTATTATTATTATTGTTGGGTTGATTGGATATGTCGTCGGATCACTCCTGAATTTAGGTTTTCAGTTTGGATTGTTTTTATCTTGAGAATTTTATTTTATGGATTATAATAATTATTGATTATTTATATTGCCTATTTTTGGATCCGAGATCATGACAAATATTTTCATTTTTACAACTTAATATTTTCTTCTATGATCCAAAATATTTGTAAAATCCATTATCCGAGATCATGACAAATATTTATATTGCCTTAGAAAATGGCGCGTTAGGGGGTCACGGTCTTATCCATCAAAATGTCATCACGCATTGATGGCGGTGGTAGACTCTGTGCCATCCGGCCATGATGACACTTAGTGAAATGATACGGTGCTGCATGTTAGGACGATGCAACATGTCGCAACTACTGCAGAGGGTGTGTCACTCCCATGCCATCGTATGATGCCATTTTTCACAGGGGTGTCACCTATTTATGCGTTAGCCCCTAGGTTGTTTCTTCATCTCTTTGTTGGCATCCTTGCTTCAACTAGTTATACTTCTTTGCCAATTTGAGCAACTCCTAAATGGCTTCTCAGAGTGTCTCTTCCATTCGATCGACCATATCTGATCAGGACATGGAACTTCTGATCAGTGAGTGCTACTTTTTCGGCTTTGTCACAATCGTGGTTTTGGGCATTGGGTACATAGGCAACTCTCTGCCTTCAGAGTTTATCACAATCTATGAGGAGCACTAGTGAGTTGGCCTCCAATTTTTTCTCCAGAGGCAACTGCCCGATATCTTGGTGTTTCTAGAGATTCTTGTGGCTTGCTTGTACCCGGATGCTATTCATCATTTGGTTACTTTGTTTATCTTTTTTTACGCCAAGAGGCTCACTCTGGAAGCCTTAACCTTGAAGGTTCTTCTTTGGATTATCCAAGAGGGAGATTAGGTCTCCTTCGTTCTCGTGTGTGATTTCAGTTGAGCAGGGTGAGCCCTGGGTCATCTGAGGGAAAACCTGCTTTTTCTTCCTAAAGGTCACCCCCAACTGGAAAGTTCCAAATGAGTGGGGTAGAGTTAACAGTTTCTATGATGTGAACCTCACGCCAAATGAGTCATATATAGGCAGATCGTTGATGGCGGTGGTTGAAAAGCATTATAACATCCTTCACAATAGTGAGGACTTGGCTTCCCATGGGGCCCTAGAGGGAGGATCGGAAGAGGTTTCGTTGGAGGAAGGAAGCTCCTCTGGCTCGAGGGCCCCTTCACCACCGACTCTGTCTAGGGGCGCTAGTGGACCAATATGAGGGGGCATGCATCCTCTTCCAGTGGGTCGTCGAGGAGGTCGGGTTGAGGGACTAGGTACCAAGAGCTCTTAGAAGCACACACTAGGGCGTTGGATCAAATTGCTTTGTTCAAGGACAAGCTTCAGAGGACATCACAAGAGCTTATGGAAGTTTGTTGTGAGAATGCTCGGCTTAGAGGCGAGCCCATACCCTTTGCACCTCTCAGGAATGGTCAGGGTTCAGCATTGGGTGGTTCTAGCAGCTCGAGGCCTTTGGTTGGTCTCCGCAGCAGGCCATAGGCTTAGCTTGAGTCCCCTTTTCCCTTCTTGTACTTTGAGGTTGATAGTGCCTTTGGATGTACATACTTCACTCTTTAATGGAACTTGTCAAATCATTGTTGATTTTTGTTGTATGTCATGCTAAGTTGGAGTGCTAATTTATTACCTTCGGTTGATTGGGGTCCGTACGACTGGACGGGTGGGCAGCAATGCGGCGGGCTGCCACGTCTACATTTTGGCTGACGGGGTGCCGACTCTTGATGGTCCACGCCATTTCATTTATTGTTGGTGGGATAGTATGAGGTTGATAGGAGGCGACTGCACATGTTGCGAGGCACAGTGTCAGGCATCGTTGCCGATGAGGGAAAAAATGCATCACTGTGCCCCAAGGAGGGGACACATGTCGCGGTTATCATGAGGAGGAAACTCTCAATTTTCTCGCGTGATGCCATTTGGGCCAAGCGCCTTCGTCCATTTAAACATTGGGCCTCTTTGCCATTTTCACTTTTTCCTATTGCCTTTGACTGCTTTTGCCTCTTTTTTCCACAAATCAATGAGTAGCCTTCATGCTTTTCATCCTTGGCCTTTAAAGAAGTGGACTAGTTCTTGTCCGTCTTTACCTCTGGCAACGTTGAGGCTCTATTCGCTCGATACAAGATTCTGAGCGGCATGGTTTATCTTTTGCTTGGCGATGCCAGCTGGGGTGTGCCCCTTCAGAGAGGTTCATCACCATCTACGAGGACCATCTGAAGAGTTGGCTTCACTTTCCTATGGCGTCGAAGCTGTACATGATCCTGTCGACTATGATGATCCCTGTGTCGAGGCTTTAGCCCAACGCAGTGCATTACTTGGTCTTTATGTGCGTCTTTGCTCCTTACTTTGGGTGCGAGTTCAGCGTTAGGTCTGTGAAAGTGATCTTTAGTTTTAACTAGACAACAGACTAAATCCTGATGTCCCCGCCTCCAGAGTTCCACTTTCGTGGGGCAAACCCTCCACCAAGCATTGAAAGAACTGATATTTTTACTTGGTGGTTCCTTTAGAGTGGGCCATTCCCAATGCGTGGGGTTTCTTGGAAGCCTACCTCACTAGTGAGTTGGGAAAGTGGGGGAAAGAGAGGGAGAAGCCATTGAATGACCTCGTCCGGGAGCACACCAACACATTCCTGGAAAGAGGTCATTGGCTAACCACTAAGGCCTTTACTGGGGCCAACTAGGAAGCTAGTGTGTCCCCCATGGCATTTGCCAGACTTAGGGAGAAGCTAGGTCATTGGTCATACGCGAACCTTACTGTAGGTTAGTCAGGTGGCGGGATTCTCTATCCGACTCCTCTACAAGTGACGACTAGGCTGCTTAGAAGAAATTGAGGTGTGCTGGTAGCTCTTTGTGGAGGAGGGCTCTGGCCCTTTCTGAGTTGTCCAACCAATTGCTTGGGGTCGTTGAATCGGCGGTGGGCGGCGATCCTTTTGCACCATCTATTCTAGAAGCTGAGGAGTAGGGGGTTGATGTTGAGGTTGTACCTACCCCTGCGGCAGCCTTGGCTTAGTTTTGAGTCCCTATGGTGGCTTACTCTCTGGACGAGGGGCCTAGTTTAGGCCTTCCCGCTAGTGTCACCGAGGTGGTCTCCCACGAGGACTGGCTGGTTGAGGCCCTAGTCGAGGAGGTTGTTGAGGGCTATGAGGTGGAGGGAGCTAGGGAGCTGAAACGACGACCGAGATGTTGGAGACTGTCATCTAGACAAGCGAAGTTGGGCTGATTGCTGGGGTTGCTGAGACGGTGGAGACCATTGTCGCGTCTCACGGGGTCTTTGGAGTTTGAGGTCGCAAGGGCTATTGAAGCTACTGGTTTCGCCGTGGAGCTCGGCCTTGGGCCCTCGATGCTCGAGGTCCGTGAGGGAAAAGGGGAGTGAGACGTCGTAGCCCCGGAGCCCCGTTTGTCCCAAAGCTACGGATCTTCCTAGATTCATCAAGGTTGGGGGAGATGCCTTTCCTTGAAGTATGATCTTGTCGCCTCCCTAGACTTGTTTTCCTTGCCGTCTTTGCTTTAATGGAGTTCTCATTTCTTCTTTGGTCCTTGGCAGAGGTCAACGCTGCTACCCTTGTTCAAGACGAGCTTGGTGCAGCGGGAAAACATGATCCATCAGTGCAACGAGGAGATTTCCCATCGGGATCAAATCCTCGTCGACTAAAGTGTGCTCGAGGAAATGGAGGGCTGACTAAATGCTGACCTTTCCAAGGCTTGGGGTGGTCAGGAAGAGGTTCCCATCCTTAGGCGGGAGCTGTATGCCCTCAGGAAGGGAAGATCTTAGGCCCTAGATGAGAATGCCTTGCTTAGTAATGAGTTGCGGGTGGCTACCTTGCATCTTTCTGAACTCTAGAACCAAAGCACCTGGATTGAGGCGGATCTGTGAGCCTGGCTTAGTCTAGCGGAGATTGTCCATGCACTGAACGCAAGATTTTTGGATGACATTGTCCTTTGCAGCCGGATTGCATCCTTGGCGGCTCCTTACATCTCCATAGTCTTTTTTAACCTGAGGAATGGCAGCATTCGAGATTGATCTCTACTGACTGATTTCTTAGAGGGAGGGGAACCCTCCTTGCCTTAGGATAGCCATTCTTCTCATATACATTCTGGCCATTCATAATGAAATCAGTCGATTCATTTTTTTTATCTCAACTGTTGTTCGCTTTCACCTTCGTGTGGAAGTCTTTTGACTGTTTCTGTGATCATTGCCAACTAGGCTTTGCGGCCATTGTAGTTGGTCTTTTCCCCCCTTTTTTCTACTTGCCAGCTAAGAAGTGAAGTTATTGTTGTTGGGCTTACTACGGGGGTATTATCTTGGCAGTGCTCATTCCCTTGGGGAATATCGCGGCACTTTAGGGTGCTCTTTCTTATGAGAGGATTTCGCCGCACTCCTTTGGGTGAGCCTAACTCGAGCATACTAGGTTCCATGGTCGTAGCCACCAGACTCTCATGGAGTCCAGGCTGTCACCCGTATGTTTCCCTATTGCTGTTTGGTCCTATTAGAGGACTTCTTAGCTTACGCATGTCTTGTCCTAGTCAGTTAATCATCGTCAGTTGATGGTGCTCATCCCTTCGGGAGGGATTGTTGCATGCATACTTCTTGAAGCTCCCTATGTTTTCTATGTCCGATGCTTGGTCCAAGAGCCCCTGGGCTATGATATTTGGCCTCATATGGGCCACTTGGTTACTAAAATTGAGGTTCAAGTTTGACCTCAAATGGGTCACTTGGCGCAAGGTCGAGGTTTTTTGACTGCCAGTACATCATGAAGCAGGTGAGGACGAGTCCCACCATATTTAGGGGCACTCTAGGTCATGATTTTTCGTTATGGCAAGCAAGCAGTCACATGCATAGTTATGTATGAATAAACAAAAATTTCATTAATTGAAACATGATACATTTTACGAGCATTCTGATTGATGTATGTCAACCTTATCTAGACTCAGCGCTGGCTTATTTGAGAGGGTGGCAATCCATGTCCTTAGAACCAGTTTGCTGTCCTAGGTACGTAACTTGTATGCACTATTTCGGAGGATTTTCAAGACAAGGAACGGTCTTTCCCAGTTGGAAGAAAGCTTGTTCCTGTTGGTACTTTTACTTGTTACCTCTATGCTCCGTAGGACGAGCTCCCACACCTCAAATTGGCGGCTCTTACCCTTTTATTATACTATTGTGTGATTCGTTGCTAATAAGCTACTGTTTGAAGGCGTGTGGTGTCTCGGGGCTCTTTGAGCAAGTCAAGGTGCTCCCTGAGCCTCTGAGAGTTGTCAAGGTAATAGAATATTAAACCCAGTAAGAATAGGGTTAAAATTCTCGACCCGAAGGTTGGACAGACCGACTTTCACTGGAATGACTATCTTAGCGCCATAGCATAGACTGAAAAGCATTTCACGGGTCTGCTCCCTTGGGGTGATCATGTATGACCGTAGGACGGATGACAGCTCATCGGCTCAGGATCCCACAACATCTTCTAATTTGGTCATAAACCCATGTAGTAGTGTTTGGTTCATGACTTTCACCTATTTGTTGGCTTGTGGGTAGGTAACTAAAGTATAGACCAGCCTTATCTGTAGGATTGTGCAGGACTTAGTAAATCGTTTACCGGTGAATTGGATTTCATTATTTGTCACTATAACCTTGGGAATCTCGATCCGACAAATGATACTCCAACGAACGAAATCTATCGCATTCTATTCGGATATCCGCACTAGCGGAGATACTTTGACCCACTTAGTGAAGTAGTTGATACCACTATGACAAACTTTCTTTGTTCAGATGTTATGAACAAAGGTATGAGTATGTTGAGCCCCCACTGTGCGAACAACTAGATGATTGGAGGGCTTGAAGTGGTGTATGTGGCTGGTGAGGCATGTTCCCATAGATTTGGCAATTTTCACATTTTTTAATAAACTTTATGATGTCGTGCTTCATTGAGGACCCGTAAAAGCTTTGCCTCATAACTTTGAAGGAAAGATTCTTGCCTTCTATATGTGAGTACAGACGCTAAGGTGTACCTCACCCAACACGTAATCGGCCTCTTCTAGCGTGAGGCACCTCATATAGGGCATTGAGTACCATCGGCAGTATAACCTTCTGTCCATGAGGGTGTACTAACCTGTGGTCTTTCTTATGCGCTTGGCCTCATCGAGGTTCTCCGATAGGGTGCCGTCAATCAAATACCTCTGGTACAGGGTCATCCAATTATCTCCATCGGCTACTTGCAGCACCTCATGCTTGGGGCCATCGATGCTTGGCACAACTAGGACTTCCCTCATATCTTTGGAATATTACTCCAGGTTGCCAGTTGCCGCTGCCCTTGTCTGCTGGTTGACTTTCTAGTTTTCCTCCCTAGGGACGTGGTTCATTTCGACTTTGTCAAATGCTTGGGTCAGGTCCTTTGTTCTAGCGAGGTATTTTACAAGCTGAGAGTTCGATGCTTTGAAATTCCCTTAGACCTTGTTGACGACTAGTTCGGAGTTACTGTAGATGATCAGCGACCTAGCTGAGCACTCCTTTGCGAGTCAGAGTCTGGCTAGGAGTGCCTCAAATTCAGCGACAATGTTAGTGTTGGGGAATCTGAGGGTGATTGAGTACTTGATCTTCGACCCATTCAGGGTTTGCAAAACGATACCTGCTCTGCTGCCTAGCTATGTTGATGACCGTCGACATGCATGGTTCATGGTAGAATCCTTGGCCTTTCGGTGCCTTCAGCGAGGTGGGGACATTAAGAATTGGGATTGCTGTCTTAACGATGAAGTCTGCAAGGGCCTGACCCTTCAAGGCAGGCCGAGGTTTAAACTCCACGTCAAATTTTCCTAACTCAATAGCCCATTTAACCAATCCACCAGACGTGTCTGGATTTTACAAGATTCTCTTCAGAGGTTGGTCGGTCAGGATGATAATTTTGTGTGCCTAAACATACGGGTGTAGCTTTTTGGTGGAGTACACGAGGACTAGTGTGATCCTTTTGGCATGTGAGTAGTGGCTCTTGGTGTTGGTCAGGACCTTGCTGACGTAATACAGCAGTCGGTTCACACTCGACGGATGTCAGATTAGCATCGCACTTAGCTTCGTGTCGGAGACCGAAAGGTATAAATATAGCTCTTCATCTTCCTGAGGTGAATTTAAGAGAAGAGGATGGGAGAGGCACTCCTCGAGCTCTTAGAAAGCTGCCTCACACTCAGCTGTCCACTAGAAGCCGGTTGCTTTGGTCCCTCTCAAAACTTTAAAAAATGGCAGGTACTTCTCCGCAAACTTCGCTAGGAATTGAGAGAGGGTCGTGATCTTTCAGGTGAGCTTATGGACTTCATTTAATGTTTGGCATGGATGCACGTCGAGAATTGCCCTTGTCATTTTGGGGTTCGCCTCGATCCCTTATTAAGAGATGATGAAGCCTAAAAAGTTTCTAGACATCACTCCAAACACGCACTTAGCAGGGTTCAGCTTCATCTAGTGCACATAAAGGATTTCGAAGGTTTCTCTTAGGTCACGAACATGGTCGCTAGTTACCTTACTTTTGACAAGCATGTTACCTAGATATACTTACATGTTCTGACCAATCTGAGTTTTGAACATCTTATTGACAAACCATTTGTAGATGGCACCAGTGTTCTTCAATCTGAGGGTTATAATCTTATAACAGTAAGTGCCTTGGTTAGTCATAAAGGATGTGTACTCCTCATACTCTGGAATCATCCGGATCTAATTATAATCTAAATAGGAATCCATGAAACTGAACAGCTCATGGTTTGACATGGAGATCACTAGCAAGTTGATCCTTAGTAGCGGGAAGCTGTCCTTGGGGCACGCTTTGTTCACACTAATGAAGTCGACTCACATCCACCACTTCCTATTACTTTTCTTTACCAAGACAATGTTGGACAGCTAATCCGGATATTAGACTTGTTTGATAAAGCCTACGTCAAGCAACGTTTTTACTTCTTTGTGAATGGCAATGATCTTCTCGATCGAGTGATTCCTTCGCTTCTACTGAACGAGCTTGTGACCAGGATCTAGGTTCAACTTGTGAACCATTACTCTGGTCGATATCCCAGATATATCTTTAGACGTCCACACAAAGATGTCGAAGTTGTTTCTGAGGAAGGTAATCAAGTCATCCCACATGGAACCTGTTAGCGACCTTTCGATCTACACACACTTCTTGGGCTCGTTGGGGTCTAAGAGAATATGGTCCGTGGACTTGTTGGCTTGGGCCTGTTGTAGGGAGGCCTCGTCTCGTAAGTCTAAGTCTTCAATCGGCTGGCCAACAGTCACTGGAGTGATTTGGGACAGGCTACAGGCCAGACCAGTTATCTGGTCGCCCAAGACCTCTTTGCTGCCGAACTATGTTTGGAACTTCATCTTCAAGTAAAATATTGATGTTACTACCCCAAAAGTTATCAGGCATGGTCGCCCTAAAATGGCATTGTAGATCGAGGGGAGGTCCACAATGAGGAACGTTAACATCCTTTAGGTCATCCTCAGGTAAGCCCCTAGCGTGACCTCGAGTTGGATAGAGCCCTAGATCGGAATTGGCTCATTGACCAATCCGTATGGTGATCTTTTGTTTTGCTTCAATTGAGTCTTTTCCAGACTAAGTTTGAAATAGGTGTTGAGATAGAGTAAATTTTGAGAGTTTTTATTATCAATAAATACCGATTTCAATTGGTAGTTTAGGGTACCGTCTAAAATGAGTGCTGATACAACCAGGGGGTTCAAGTGGGGAGTTACTACACAAGTCATATTGTCATCACTAAAACTAATAATATTATTCCTAACTCCTACCCTTACCCTTTTACTATTAGAAGCTTTCTGTGGAAGATCTGTGGCGTCGCTCTTGTATGGATGAGCGAATATCATGCTAACAACTCCAGTCGCAACTCGGTTCCTCGGCTGCTTTGCTCCGTCTTTGCCTATTCCCCCGGGGGCTTGCCCTGGGTTTTAGAGGAACCTGGTGAGGTGGCGCCTTCGAACCAGTCCTCAATCTCTTTCTGTAGCATTTGACAATCTTTGATGCTGTGACCTGGAGATTGATGATAGTGATAGTATTTGGGCCACCTCGACTGATCTCTCCCCCTTTAGAACGTCACCAGTGTAGGAGTTGTTAGCTTTGCCCCACTTGTTTGGGATGCACCATTAGGAGCCAACTGCCAAGTAAAAGAAAGGTATTTCTAGTTTTTCTTCGAGTTAGCGTTCCCTCTGCTTCTCAAACTTGGGACAGGGGGTGACGGAGATCCAGTCATACTCTTGATTGAGGCAAAAAGTCATTTTCATGCCTCGAGCATCTAATGAAAGCCCTTGGGTGTGACAGAAGATGCACAAAGAAATAAGGTAGGGAAGAGCGTTGGGGTGGAGGTGAGCCATAGGGATTTCCAGGGTCCTCAGGATCTCGCTCAACTCCTTCACAAATGGGATGCAAAGACCAGCTTTCAAGTGTTCGTCGTAGATGGTGATGAAACTCGAGGGAGGATCGCAAGCCGTATCATAAACCACGGGAGCAACGTACGGAATGTTGCCAGGGATGTTATACTTCTTTTACAGAGACCCCACATCCCTACTAGTGAGGACAGATGAAACCACAGTGTTTCCCCGAGAAGCAATAAAAGCAAGGGATAAAAAGAAGGCGAATTAAGGCAGAGTGATTCAAAGAATAAAGAAATGCGGAAAGGGTAGGGAGCTAGTACTTAAATAGCCAAACCCTAGCCTCAAAATGATGTCGCATGGGAAATTGAAGAGGTGCATCTCCATAATGACCGCGAGACGAGCTCGCACCGCTGAATGTTGTGGTGTGCTAGTCTGTCGGGTCAGTTATGACGATTGATGCAATGCTGCCCTATGTAGCCCATGGGTAGCTGCCAGGCCAAGTGTCTGAGCTAGCGAGCTGATGGTGCTTACAGGTAATGATCCTTTGACACGCCATTTTTTAAGAAACGGCAGACTGACAACCCAGGCAATCCCATGACCGATTCAAATAATACGCACCTAGGCCAAGCGCTCGAGACAAACCGTTATGAGTCGGGTTATCAGCATTTCAAATGGTTGGGTTGTCATAAATCACACAACAAGAAACAACATTCAAGTGCTTCAACCTTCGCATCAAGTAAGAATATTGCAGCCATGCAACATGTAAATAAATAATGTTTGGGAAGTGTCATTCATTAATTTCTTTTACAACGTATAACAAGCTTATGATTCTACTAAGTGGGACTTCCTTATTACTACTTGGAAATTGATGGGCTTTCCTCCCCAGATGGTCACTTTGATCCACCAATGTATCACCACCATCTCTTTCTTTATCAATACCAATGGATAATCAGTTGGTTTTTTTAATGGAGTGAAGGGGCTGAGACAGGATGACTCACTATCGCCATACCTATTTGTGCTAGCTATGGAAGTTCTTAATAGCATCATTGAAGTGAAGGTAGGACGGAGTAGGCTCTTTCAGTACCATTAGAAGTGTGAACTCACGCATACAGTGATACTCGCCTTTGCAGACGATCTCCTACTCTTCTCCAAGGTTGATGCCAAATTTGTAAGATTGCTTCATGGATGCTTTGAGGAATTTAAACTTCTTTCGGGGCTATCAGCTAGAGATAAAAGTGAAATGTTTATATGTACCGAAGATGACAACATATTGAAGGTAATCCTAAATATTATGGGTTTAAAAGTGGGCTGGCTACTGGTGAGATATTTAGGAGTTTCACTTATCACATCCCGACTCTCAGAGAATGACTGCAAACCTCTATTAGACAAGGTGGTGAAGAAAGTGTCATCTTGGAAGAACAAATGGCTATCCTTTAGTGTTAGGCTCCAACTTATCTCTTCCATTCTATCCACAATTTATCTCTATTGGGCCTCGATCTTCATTATCTCCAAAGTTGTTTTGAAGAAGATAATATTACATTCGATGATTCCTGTGGCATGGATCTATTGATAGGATAACGTCGGCAAAAGTAGCTTGGAAGGATATATGCACAACAAAGGATGAAGGAGGTTTGGGACTCAAAAGCCTCATCGCAACTAATAAGCCTCTAATAGCTTTCCATTTAGGGAGGATTGTTACTAAAGATCCTACTTCGGTGTGGTCCACATGGATTCACACATATAGGATTAAAGATAGATGTATATGGACTATAAAAATACCTGCCTCTGCAACATGGAGTTGGAAGAAGATCATGAAGCTGCGCCTTGATCTTTGCCATAGGATTTGCTACTAGATTGGAGACGATGTCGGGACCTTCCTATAGATGGACAATTGGTATCCGGTGGGGCCTCTTTGTGATAGATATTTGAAGCGACTGATGACCGTAACTAGTCTATCTCATGATGCTAAAGTTTAGACAATCATTTGTCATAGAGCATGGAGGTGTCCTAATGAGCACGATATGGAGGTGGCTAGCATTGTAGACAATATGCCTGACTACTCTTTGAACTTAACTCAGAAAGATAAGATCAAATGAAGTGATAGTCCAAATGATGTTTTCATTGTGAAATCCGCATACAATATTTTCCAAGGATCCAAAGACAAAATGGTATGGGCCCAACTTGTTTGGGGATCCAACAGATCCCTGCACATGTTTTCATTCTTTGGCTGGTTATTAAGAAAAGAGTAATCACTCCTAATCATATTAACAATGCTATTCAACAAGCTAATACATGTATCTCATGCAGCGATGGATTAGAAAACCATGACCACCTATATTTTTACTTGCCCCTTTTCAGATGGTGTGTGGAGATTGATGTGTCCCAAGGCCAGGACTAGTTGGACGTACATCGACTGGAACTCAAACATATTCTAGACAGCTCACAGATGGATGGGAAAGAACATCAAGGCTTACTCTCTTCGGCTCGCTCTTGCAGATTTGGTGTACTTCATTTGGTAGGAGCACAATCGAAGAACTTTTCACAACTTTCAACCAAGGTATGAGACACCGCTAGTTAATCTGATCATCGACACTAATTGGCAAAAGCTGAAAATGACTACCATCAGACCTAATAATGACAACCAATCCATCGTGACAAGATGGAACCTTCCTTTAGCTCGTGTTAGACAAACTTAATCCGTATCTTTTTTTTCTCATTTTGTTTGAAGGGCATGTAATGTGAAGCTCAAGAAATGTCCTAACTCATATGCTCTAACTCCAAGGCTGTTGGTGACCTAGAGTTAGAATATAGTTGTGTAAATTTGTTCATATTAATATGATAATTACTTACCAAAAAAAATATACAACAAGATTACAACGGCAAACATACAATTTAGAAGGAATAAAAATATATATGGAACAGTGGCCTGACATTAGCCATCCAACTAGTCTTTACGACGGGCGATTGCGAAAGGCAGACCTCCTTGCTGATTTCTCCATCAAGAAGTTGAACCGGTAGGTGGAGCATGCAAGAAGCCCCTATTGTTCTTGCAAGGAAGAGCAAGCCCAGTAAGAAAAGAAAAAGAAGACCCCTCTCTTAAATAGCCTATCGTAGGACAGTCCTCCAAGAATGCCAGAAGGATGGTGTCTTCCTAAAATTGGCCTGAGACACCCCTCCTTTAGGTCAGTATCGAAAAGGACTACCTGACATCGGTGGAAAGAGAGGGGATAGCCGCCTAAAACCAAGCCTTTACCCAATCAAACACAAGTTTTGGCTTGGGTCGACTGCAAAAGAGGGAAACCAAGGCGGCTTCCCATGCAAAAAAGGCTAATCAAGGTAGATTTCAAGTACATCTTCGAGCATCAGCTTCGAACATTAGTGAAAAACTCCCACCACCTTCGGCCAATGGCAGCGTAGGCTCTATACTAGCTCCGAACTCTCACACCATGTAGTTGGTGAAGACGATTCATGATACAATGTATAGAGAGCCCCTCCATTTATAACCGAAGAGGAGATAAGCAAGCATTAAATTGAGAGAATAATGCCGATGACAGGAAATCATCAGGTTCAGAGAACCATTCCAAATCTCATCAGATACAGCGAATCAAATCCTGCCTCATTGAATGGCGAATCAGTAGAGCGACTTGGAAAAAAGCGCGTGTGCTAGCTTGCAGCTGGCATCCCATTAATGGTCATACCGAGAGTTGACAAGTCAGGCCTCCCGACATTGAGGGTTAGTGATGGGTCTAGTAGAGCGTGGACCGGCCTATAGCCCAACCCGCAGGAGTGGCTGCAACCACGTCGACGTTTTCTATAGGCCGGGCCCCAAGAAGCATCGTAGTGGCCAATTTAACCAACCGAAAGGATAGAAGCCCAAAGGGCAGTAGCCTGTCACATTGACTATCGAATCAAAGGCCCTATCTGCGGTGGGGTCGGCCCAGGTGAGTTGATCCAAAACTATTCAATAGGGAACAAGCAATCAGGGTTATACACAGTGCCACGCCTGTGGTCGCCCCTCCTGCATAGCTGTCGACAGCTCCAACAGCACTGCGTAGGTAAGCAAGAAAAACTTGCCATAATGTCGCCATGACAACTGACCTAATAGCTCATCAAATATTTTCAAATTATTTCACATCAGCCTAAGATGACTATTGTGATTCAACCAATCTCCCCGGAATGCAATTACCATACAATGACCTCCGAGATCATCCTGACAAAGGAAAGAAGGTCCCCAAACAACCATAGTTACCGAATACGCCTTAGGCACGATCACTGAGATAGCTCAACGAATCGACATTAACCATGAAACCCAATAAATGTTGTATCAGGTTCAATTTTATAAATACCTTTTCACCCATGCAGAATAGGACCAAAGAATTCTAACCATGGAGCATCCCAAAAGGATCGAAGGACTTTCCAGTAAGCCACTTTGCCTACGAGTGCATCATCTCTCAAGCCACTCAACCCACGAGTACCAACTTTCTCGAAAGTCATTTCCCATCGAGCGCATTCATTGGAGCCTAATCCTCACCTCCCTTCTATGTATATCCATGCACCTTACATTCTCTATTTTTCTCTCTCTTATTAAAATATTTTTGATTTGAACATTACATAATATACCATGGAACGAATCTCACTATTCTCTGACTTCTTGTTTGCTTGTTGTAGTGTGTAGGATCCGGATTATCAAGAATGGAGACCGAACCCACTTCAATTTGACCAACTAGGAGAGATCAATCGGCTCCCTAATTCCTATAGTAATTCAGATCCAGAAATGTCTCAGAAATAATTTTTCACACTCTCCCTAGAAACAATGTTGATTTTTTCTATTTAAGACATATTACCAATTCTTTTTGAAGCTCCTATCATTATTGACTTATTTGTCTTTTATGTTCAATAATTTAGTAGTCATTATTTGATTTTATGAGAAGTTTACATTTGAGATGATTGAGTCATGGTATGATATAATTTATTCCTCAAATTGAGGTTTTTTTTTTGTTTTTTTTGGGTGTAATTCATTGTGGAATTGAATTTAGTTGAAATATCTTGGTTCAGTTGGTTCATTAAAATTATCTTGAAGACATTCATGATTTGAAGACTAACTCGAAAAAATTAGATGTGCGTAGGTAGCTGTAATGTTGAAGATTTAAAAGGGTCCATAGGTAGTCATATCTTCAGAATCAATCGGTTATAATAACTCTTATAATGTTTAGTATGTAGATTGACTCTTCCTAACAAAGTTGATTTCATAGTTGATGACTAAAAGTTTGAAAATGTTTTTTCAAAACATGTTGTTATGAGTTTTTTTTCGTTCTTAATATCCAATGACATATATGTTAGAAATAAAGGCTTGTTTAAATCGCGAGGAAATACTTCATAGATGATAGCAAGCATACAACAATCAAGCACAAACAATAAAGACATAATTTTTACGTGTAAAACTCCTTATGAAACGAGGGAAAAAAACCATGGGACACAGAGTCTGAAATTTTTACTAGCGACAGTTGATTGGTTACACAAACCTCAAATCTCAAGGATCAATATCAACTAGTTTTGGACAGCCGGTACAAGAAATATAAAGAGTAAGAGTAGAGATAAAACCTGGCAGATGTTCTGCTCTGCAGTAAGAACCCCGTACGTGTGGTTACCGAAGACTGGAACTTATTTGACAACCCGAACGAAGGCTCAAATATTCCTCTCCTTCTCCTTCTCTCTCTTTTTTCTCCTCTGGAACGGTGCTCACATAAATTCACAATAACCTAAAAACACAAATACGCATTTTATATAATTGGCGCGCGCTCGAGCGCCTCTCGAGCGCACGACGGGCGCAGGCCTGCGCTCGAGCGCCTAGCGAGCGGGGCACATACTGGAATATCAACTCGAGCTCCTAGCGAGCGCACAATGAGCATGGTACATACTAGAATATCCGCTCGAGCTCCTAGTGGGCGCACAGCAAGCGGCGGCCATACTGGCATATCCGCTCAAGCGTCTAGTGAGCACAACTTGATTTTTCTTCATACGGTGAGGATATGTACCTCCACCCGTCACATCAAGT
Organism: Nepenthes alata; assembly: GCA_028571085.2. NCBI lineage: Eukaryota > Viridiplantae > Streptophyta > Magnoliopsida > Caryophyllales > Nepenthaceae > Nepenthes > Nepenthes alata. Next base: position 326 of record JAOVVI020002610.1, on the reverse strand, counting down.
GGGTATGGGCCCACACGGGAGTGACCCATAACCCAACAAACTTTCCCTCATGACTGTGTGGGGTCATACTTCGTCATCCCGGCGATAGCACAGCAAGTTTCAAGCGTCCCCTTTTCCAATACCTTGGTCATCATATCTGATCCATTCTCCTCGGTCCCGACCTTTTCCAGCACCAACAAACCCATGTCAATGACATTCCGCACCCATTGATACCTCACATCAATATGCTTTGATTTGGCATGAAAAGACGAGTTCTTGCTAAGATGAATCGCACTTTGACTATCGCAAAGCAACACATATCGTTTCTGCTTGAGACCAAGTTCCCG
>JAOVVI020002609.1:0-11635 GCA_028571085.2 Nepenthes alata | reverse complement strand
CGCCTAACTACCACTCTACCAATAACCAAACACGCTGCTATTTTAATTATTTGCTAGGCATTTTAATAATTTATAATATATTTATAATTCAATTTTAATATATAATTTTAGTTATAATATTACGAGCACACGTCACTGATATCTGAACCTCCTCCAAAAGATACATCCTGAGGGAGAAGAATTCTCCAAACTTATAAGACAGCCATTATAAAAATACTTTTTTAATGTGAAATTTATAACATATAATAAATATAATAATAAAATAAAACATATTTGTAAAAGTCGATGTCTGCAATTAATTCTCGTAAAAAAGTGATAATTTTCTCAGCTTTATATGATGGTTTTTGCATGTGCTCGCACAGTAAGCTTTGATCCTTACTCGTCAGTGTGGGTACCCACATGTTATTTTATAGCTGGGCTATAAATATATATATATTTTTATGTTATCTCATAGGCGGTATAGTTTGGGTCTAAGGATGCTTAAGTAAATATTGTTCCAATTACAAGTCTAAATATTGATCCAGTAAAAAAAGCGGATGGATCTAAGTTTGAATATTCAGATATAGATGTCAGAATAAAACAGATTGTTAAAAAATACAGAACTGTAATACTCATTATGGGATTATCTTGTCAAAATAGACGGATTGATACACCGAGGCTTATTTGATATTGGATAGCAAAAGACAAATCAAACTAAGATGCTATATTTGGGGATATCTCACTAGGGCTAGCCAAAGGAACTGCTTTACTTGGGCAGATGAATTACCAAACAACAAAAAGAAAATAAATGACCAATTACCAGATACTATATTTAGAAAAATGATGGCCTGTAAAACAGATGTGATCACTGTAGATTTGATATTTCACAGCCCGCATACACGCAAAATCATTGACATGGCAAGATGGATTTGCAAAGTTAGTGATAGGATCTTCTGTGTACGCCAGATCTACGTGACTGCTCCGTGTAGGAGGATTCAACCACTATATAAGTATTCACTGTATACCTAACAAGGAATCAAGATTTTGAATTCTCAACTCTTGCACCTATGTTCAAGAAGAGAGAAAAAGCAAGACACTCATTTTGTTAATTGAGAAAACACTTGTATTTATAAGAGTGAGCTTTTGAACACCATCATAACACTCTGTCCTCTTCCCCTTTGTACTAAGGCATCTCAATAATAAAAGTAGTTCTCGGACTCTAAAGTCTCGTGATTTTTTTTCTCTCAATTAGAAGAGAGATTTTCACATAAAAACGTCACATGTCATTCTCTCTCTCTTTCCCTTCTACATACAAACCGTATTTAGTGTTACTCTGCTTTCGGGTCCTCGTCCATATTAAAGTCAGAATCCGATGACGCAACAAGTCCTTTTACTTGTTCTTCTATAAATGTTATTATTCTAATTATTATTTAATAATTATAATCACATGAAATAGTATTAAGGAGATCTCATAATAAAATGAGATCAACTATTTTAAATAATTATGTGGTAAATTTACAAGAATTATAATTTGATATTATAACCATTAATAATCTAGTTTTATAAAGATGAGCCATGAAATTTAGAGATTCTATCAAATAATTTGATATTATGAAAGATGAGTTAAAATAAATGAATCAAAAAGTGGTATGAATTCTCATTAATTTGCATAATGGATAAAAAATAGTTTATTATAAATGAATATTTAAGATTAAATGTGATTCTACGGGCAAATAATGATACAAAACATAAACATGATATGTTTATAATATTTATTTCTGCATGATAAAATTATAAAAAAACTTGATAATTCTAATGAAATCTATATATTTTAATCTTATAAAGTTTTCTCTTACAGGCTCAGTACCCATATTTACATAGGCACCTCAACACAGGACGGATAACTATATTTTTAACGATAACAAATCACAGGCATCACAATCAAGACGATATTAGTTTTAGATATTGTTTTCTGACCTTGGACATCCTTTTGAAAATCAAACTTTTGATAGCTTGTACTATTTTATAGCTAAGACTTGGTCTTCTGGATAACCGACTTTCTATTAAAAATACTCAGAGGCAAGATTAAGTTCTTTAGAAGCTCTTTCCTCCTAATCTCTCTTACCCACTTTCTAGTCTAACCAGTGTGATTACGACTTAAACATCACACAGTAAATTGAGGAGTGTGCCCCATCCCTACGTGGTGTACTTGCTCGTGTTTTCTATTAGGACCCTACCCTTTTAATTTATGAAAATGACTCCATATAAAGGTCATCAATATATGTATATTTTTATATATGACCAATAAAATGTTATTTAGTTTTAGTATAGTGGGACCGCGACCTTAATGGGAGAAAATCTTGGACCCACTGTTGCCGCGACCTACCCACCATTTGCAATAGTGTTAGAAAGTGATTTCAATGCTCCAATTATTATAATTTGAAACTTTACTCTCTCTCTCTCTCTGTTTCCTTCCTTTTATATTGCTATAAAGATAGGAATTTATTGTTATTAGTCGTGTACTGTTTTCTTGATCTTTAAAATTAAATGCCCATACGACTAATGGCGGTGAAATCGTGGAAGCCCACATGGGTTTAGTGTATGAGGAAGAAAGGGAGAGCTGACAAATGTGTACTCGACATATTTGAAGCCAACAAAAGGGACATTTTTCAAATAAACATCAAGCAATGTTAAGGATCAGATGAGCTTCATTGACAACATAGATATTTCACAAAAATGACACACGCTCCTTTGCCTCAGGTAATACGAAGAAAGACCTAACAAGAGTATCAATATACCGGAGCAAGATATTAATATCTGATGGTTACGATAAGAATTGGGTCCGCCCAAACCCAACTCACAGAAGCATAAGAGGCACAGGTCAAGACAGCCCAATGAAATATGCCTTTGAGCCATGAGGCAAAAGGCATAGTGGTTAAATCAAGAAATACGATCTGAATCACCAATTATTGAAGGATCATAATGGAGTATTGAATGAACTGCGTCAGGCGGCAACTGTGATGATCCCAATACCCGGAAGCCATGCGACTCAGCTATTGAATGAAGGCGGCTGTTACACAAGTTAATAACACCCATCATCACTAAAGAGGCACCACACCCACGCATTGATTTAGGGGTCTGTCAACTAAATGGTACTTCTCACTATAAAGATAACCACTCCCTTGCAGAAAAAGGGGATGAAAACGGATGAAATTAGACACTCTTCCAAACAAATGCAAAATTACTGAAGTCACTCTATCCGTCGAGTGTATCAAACCGAGGATAGCCCCCCAAAACAAACACTTATCCCTATTCACTTACATTATCACACTCATTTCCTCCCACATTCCCCATTCGGCTAAAAATATTTCTAATTTGAGTGTCAGATGATATATCGAGATGCAAGTCCCGTATTTCTCGTAGATCTTGTTTGTCATGTTCTGATGTGCAGTATTGAGACTTCGAGTTACGAAGATCAGACCAACTTCAATTAGGGTAACCAAGCACAATCAAGCGGTTCTCTAATTTGTACAATTACTCAAAACGCATCAATATCGATATCGGTCATGATCATATTGAATTTAGACAATATGAATCAATATCGGGCATTTATTGAAACTTTTTTTTATAAATTGTAACATGATAAAAAATATCGGTGAATACGACATGATATATATTGTCATTACACCGACATATCGTAATTTATCATGGTGTCAATATCTGAGGGCTAATAGCAATATTTCCATCCATATAGTAGAAGGCGGAGAACTTGTTGGACATTTTAGGCCATTTTTATTCCAAAATCTAATTAATTCATTGTCAGATTTTTTTTCCTTTCGGTCAAAATTCACCAATCATTTTTACATAATTGGCAACCAGTTCAATCCAATTCCAAAAATAGAAAATCGTACCCAAAACCTTACTAAAGGTTTTGCATCCCAAGGTGCAAAGTGTCATGCCCTAAATTTTATAGCTACAAAATCGTTCTTAATTGTTACCTTATTACTATTAATTATTTATATTTTTACATTTTAATTAGTATCTTTCTTACATTTAACATACTCAATACGGGTATAATTTTTAGGTTTACGTTCAGATATCGACACTGATATTTAAGAATGCTTGTGGGTTAACTTGACTGACATCTGTTTCTACTAAAAACTGGACACGTTACATAATTTTATAACTATAAAATTCGAACCGTGACACAGAGTGCCCTTAAATAGTAGATATTGGGACTAATAAAAAGAACAGATTAGAACTCGGAGACAGTTGTTTGGATCGATGGTTCTCTGGAACAGAAAGCTCAATGAATAACAGCTGCTCTAATAGACAGGGTCGTTTCATGACTATCGGAGGCGAGGCTCGGCCCACGTCCGCCAACAATGTCGGGAGCCCATTTCCTCTAATGGGCCAAGCAGGCCCAAGTAAGGGGCAGATGATTGTTTTATTAAAATTTGGGCTTTAATTAATCCAACGACACAAGGGGACCCACGTACAAAAACTGAAAAATATTAAAATAAAAAATAAACACACATACTTAGACCTAGACCTAAGAATTTTGAGTTTTTATTCCTTAAATTAAACGGTTGAGATTTTTTTTAAACAAAATTAATTAATTTTTTTTAAAAAAAATAATATAACTGTTCGATTAATATTAAATAATTATTATTAAAAAAATTAAATATACTCTTTTTTTAAAAGAATGGGTCTCCAGTGATCTCCTCCTCTCTCTATTCCTCACTGCCGCTGGAGGAGCAGCGTTCTCTCCTGCGTTCTTTTTTCTTATGGGGGCTGGAAGACATCGTTTTCTAGTGGCATATAGAAGAGAGCACGGTTGCATAAGGCTAATGAAATCATCATTCTCTTCCACACCGTCCCACGACTGCACCTCTCTGCCAACCCCCAAAGGGCAAGACAACGTCGACGACACCGTTCGACAAATCTCAAAATTCCTCAAACACAGCAATTGGAAGCTTCTATTGCAGTCGTCGGACCTCTCAAAGAAGATAAACCCAGAATTAGTGGGATCCGTCCTCCACCAAAACCGGTTCTCTGATCCGACCCGCCTCCTCAGCTTCTTTTACTGGTGCGATGCTCAACTGGGTCTCCGAGAAAAATTGAATTTCTTTTCCATTGTAGCCGTTCTTCTTTGTAACGCCAACTGCTTTCCGCATGCAGGTGGCGTCATTCAACGATTGGTCGAGTCCAAGTCCCCCCCTTTAGCGGTTTTTCAATCAATTATTAATTCTTTGAGGGAGTATCATTGTGGGGGTAAATCCAATTCTGCGGTCTTGGATATGTTGTTCAATGCTTATAGGAAGACGGGTTTTCTTGATGATGCTGCTTCTCTGGTTTTATCTTCTGATAAAGATGGTGAATTTCTTCCCAGTTTGGTCTGTTGTAATTCTTTGTTGAGTGACTTGTTGAAGACTAATAATATGGAGTTATTTTGGAAGGTTTATGATAAGATGTCGGAGGTTAAGATTTGTCCTGATGTTTACACTTATACTAATTTGATTAGTGCTCTTTGTAAACTTGGGAAGGCTGACGAGGGCCAGAGGGTACTTTTTGAGATGGATCGGAAGGGTTGCAGCCCGAATTCAGTAACTTACAATGTGGTTATTAATGGGTTGTGTAGAGTTGGGGCCCTCGATGAAGCATTGGAGGTTAAGCGGTCCATGGCTGAGAAAGGGTTGGTTCCGGATGTTTACACATACACTACACTCGTTGATGGTTTCTGCAAATATAAGAAAGCAAAAGAGGGTAAAAAACTAATTCAAGAAATGGAGCGGATGGGGTTGAATCCTAACCATGTCACTTATACTGCCTTGATAAATGGGTTGATGAAGCAAGGTGATGTTGAAGAGGCTTTTAGAATCAAGGGTGAGATGTCATCTCGTGGAATTAAATTAAATTTTGTGACTTATGCTGCGCTTGTTTGCGGGGTTTGCAAGATTGGTGATATGGAGAAGGCAACGGATCTCTTGAGTGAGATGCTTAAATTGGGTATTAGTCCTAATGTTCAGATTTATAACTGTCTGATTGAAGGGTACAGCCGAGGAAATAATATGGATAAGGCTTATGAGCTGCTCGCCGAGATGAAGACGAGGAAATTGTCGCCAACAATATTTACATTCAATGTGATGATCAACACGCTGTGCCATAGGGGTGATCTTTCCCGTGCAAACAATGTTGTGGATGAAATGTTCTTATGGGGCTTGAAACCAAATACTGTTATCTACACGACTTTAATCAATGGCTATATCCAAGGAAGTAAATTGGAAGAGGCAATAAGGATTTTTGAGGGAATGAAAGAGAAGGAGGTGTTGCCTGATGTTTTTTGCTATAATTCACTCATCATTGGCCTCTGCAAGGCAAAAAGGATGGCAGAAGCAGCTTCATACATGGCTGAAATGATGGCTAGGGGGTTGAAGCCAGATGCATTCACTTATAGTCCTTTCATCCATGCGTACAGTAAAGAAGGGAAAATGAAAATTGCATCTAGGTATTTCAACGAGATGCTAGATTGTGGAATTGCACCTAATGATGTCATCTACACTGCCCTGATTGATGGACATTTGAAAGAAGGGAGCATTTCTGAGGCTTTGTCAACATATAAGTATATGGTTGGCCAAGCAGTGCTTCCTGATCTACAAACTTATGGTGTCCTCATCCATGGCCTCCTGAAGAATCAAAAGGTGCAAGATGCTATGCAGGTTTTATCAGACCTCCAAAACAAGGGTCTGGTCCCTGATTTATATACTTACAGCTCTCTCATCTCTGGGTTCTGCAAGCTAGGTGATATTACAAAGGCTTTTCAACTTCTTGAAGAGATGTATCAGCACGATGTTGAGCCTAATATTGTCACTTACAATGCCTTGATTAATGGACTGTGCAAGTCAGGTGCTGTAGATGGGGCAAGGAAACTGTTTGACAGCATCAAAGGAAGGGGTTTGGCACCAAATAGTGTGACTTATACTACAATTATAGATGGGTTATGCAAATGTGGTAATTTAGCTGAGGCTTTTAGATTGTTTGATGAGATGCAGTCAGGGGGTGTGCCATGTGATAGCTTTGTCTACAATGCCCTTCTTGCAGGCTGCTGCAAAGAAGGAAATCCAGAGATGAGTTTATCTATATTTCATGATATGACGGAGAAGGGCTTAGCTTCCACGCACACTTACAACATTTTAATTGATGGACTCTGTAAGTCGAATGAATTTACTGCAGCTAATGAGTTATTCGAGGATATGGTTGCTGAGATTACTATGCCAAACCATGTGACCTTCACAATTTTGATTGATCATCACTGCAAAATGGGAATGATGGAGAAAGCTGATCGTTTATTCATTGAAATGCAAGAGAGGAATTTAAAACCAACCACTGTAACTTACACCTCGCTTTTACATGGTTACAAGAGAGTAGGGAACAGATTCAAGATGCTCTCTCTTTTTGATGAGTTGATGGCAAAGGAAATTGAGCCTGATGAAGTAATATATTCTCTGATGGTAGAAGCATATTGTGAAGATGGAAGGTGGATGGAAGCATTTCAAATGTTGAATAATATTTCGGTTAAGGGTTTGACATTGAGAGCGAATGCATATGATGCAGTGGTAGACACTGTATTGCGAAGAGATGAATTTTCAAAAGTATTAAAGCTGTTTGATAATATGGAAAGGCGAGGACTCATGCTTACTTCTAGTACATGTAACAGTTTAGTCCGCGGTTTTCACGAATCTGGGAATACTGACAAAGCAACAAAGATTCTGGGCCACATGGTTAAATATGGATGGGTTCCAAGCTCCTCTAACTTGAATGGTTTAATTATTGAACCTGACCTCCAAAATGATACAAATTGTCAGCACTCGTGCATCACCTCAGATCAGAAGGATGTTGCCTGTCAGGTGTAGGCCTGGTTGTACAGGAGTGGATCGTTGCATCTTTACACCCTTTTAACGTCTACTTTTTGCTCCTATAAGTAGCTGCATCTGATAGACCCATAAAACTGCTGAACTTAAGAGGGCCTTATCATTGCTTGAGGCCAACGAATGATTTACAGCTGTGGCTTGTTCAGCTTGGAAATTTTCAGGGACCATATGATTACATTTTTCTGTCTTCTCTCTCTCTCTCTGGTGGAAGGTCAGTGGTTGAGTTGTTTATCAAGATTTTTACAGCATAAAACTGCTTGTCCGGATAATATGTTTATAGTTAAATAAGTTTTCCAGTATCTTACCTTTTCATTTAAACAACAAACAATCTGCTACCACGCTGGGTTAAGACTACCTGTATTCAACCCCCCAGTCCCCACAATGTGGGACCTCATATACTAATTCGTTCTTTATATAATCTGATTTTGATTTAAGATAGATAAATAATGCCATGCTTAATATATGCTGCATCACTTTAAACATTGCAATGCTTAGTATATGCCTCATCACTTTTTTCTTTGTCCATTTAGCTTTTATTCTTGAAGGTATGCCTCAACATTGTACTTTTAAATTCTTTATCTACTGTGGTTCATTGCTTGGCTTCCAAATGCAAATCCTTTTGCAACTCCTGCAAATGGTCTTCATCTCCTTGTTTTCCACGGCTTTGTCTTATGTTCAGGGTATTCCATCTAGCTGTGTTTGTGTTGACTCACTATGATGGAGCACTAAATACTATTGAAGTGGACATCAATTTTATATGCTGCATCACTTCTTTCTTTGTCCGTTCAGCTTTTATTCTTGAAGATATGCCTAGCAGTTAACTCTTCTGTTTATGATATACCGTGCCTCAACATTATACCTTTAAATTCTTTATCTACTGTGATTCATTGCTTGGCTTCTAAATGCAAACCCTTTTGCAACTCCTGCAAATGGTCTTCATCTCCTTGTTTTCCACAGCTTGTCTTATGTTCGGGGTATTCCATCTAGCTGTGTTTGTGTTGACTTACCATGAAGGAGCACTAAATACAATGAAGTGGACATCAATTTTATATGAAACTCATTTTGAAACACTGACAATTTTCAAGGTTTTTAGGGAAATTGTCATATTGTATGTTGATTTTTTTCTGGGCCTATTCCATGTTGAAGTTAGTGACAGTGATCATGACAAACCTGACTTGTGAGACTGTGTGCTTAAATTTTAAGATTGTTATCCTCAATCTCATGAAAAGGTGATAATGCCGATCAGGGATCACTTTCACATACAAATATTCACAGTTCTAGATCTTTATGATTTGTCATTGTAAAAATAGATTACTTGAATTGCAAGAGCAATCGGCAACAGTGATGAGTGACAGAAAGAACAATCCTAGTAAAGGAAATTCAGCTTGAATATTTCTCTCCTTTGGCAGCAAGCTTTCCACTATCTTTTCTGTGCTGTAGAATATATATCTTTCAGTATAGATATTGGCCTCAATCTGGCAGCATACATGAATGAATGGTTACTAATGCAAACAGGTTCCTGTATTGTATAATTGCAGAATCTTAGCCATGAAAGACTCTCAATTTGATGTGGGCGAGAGTTCCATAAGCTGCTTCATTTATAACTAAACATTGTCGACTCATTTGACAATGCTTCACTGCACTGATTGCAAGCCAATCAGATAGATATATCGGCAAAGGTAGTTTCAGGTAATTTTTGTTTGTTAGTGATTTGGAATATATTTCCGTCAGTGTTTCTCAAGCACTATGCTATCATGCAGGGTGCTAAAGATGGAAATCTGTGCGGAGTCCTGCATAATTCTTTTCTGAGACTTGACAGAAAGAAACCTTTTTAAAAGCAGATGCTGCAGCCAAATATGTATGCGTCTCTAACTTCTTGTGATCTATTTCCAAACCTCATGTTTTATTGTTGGCTTGTTTCATCTCGTAAGATGAAATTCTTGAAGTCACCGTCGGGCATGTTTACTCCAACATTGACCTAGTAAAAAAAACTGCTTTGGCCCTTGGATGTGAGTGGAACACAGCCTAGTAGGGTCGAGCTTACTAGTATGCTTCATCAGAAGGAACAAGAAAACAGATCTCCCTAAAGATACGTTGATAACACGAATGCTACCCAACTAAAAAAGGTGATGCTTCATGCCTACAAGCTGCACATCAGGGGATACGAGTAACCTGCAAATAAGGTGAATTTCCTCACTGATCTAAATGGCTTTGGATATTTGTAGTTCCGTTTTCTTCTCGTCCTATGACATTTCCTGCAAGGCGCCACTTCCACAGCTACAGTTTACTGAGAATGCCATGTCCTATCAAGAGAACTGCCATTTAGAGATTACAAGTAAGGTTTTTTTCTCATGCTTGCAATTGTTTATATCGTGAAAGAAATTGGAGTTAAATAATTAGAAATCTGATTTAAAATTTGTATTATCTGATGTTTTGACCAGAATATAATTTGATGACAAAGATGAAGATGCTGCCACAAAGTCGAGACACCACCGCAAGTGAGGAACTCATGAGGAGGTACAAAGAAATTTGTGGGCTGTAGCTTGTTTTTGTGTTGGAGATTTCATCTCCCAAACTTTATAGTTCTTTCTATTATTGAATGTATTTATCTCTTTTGTAAGTTTGAGCATTTTGAATATGCTAAGGTGCTAAATGAAAATAGTCATTTCATGGTAAGCACCCTTCAATATTGCTTGAAGTTCTGTCAGCATAGATTAGTTGACATTGGTTCTACAAAATGTGATGATGTACATTAATGCTTACCAGAGGGAATTTTTGGCCTTTTCACCAATCCATTGTGAGATCATGCTACACCCCTGATTCATTCCTTATAAAAAGGGAAATGATCGGTTTACAGCTGTGAGGTATTAGCCAACTTAGTACATGGAAAGTGACTCGTGACGGTGCACTCCTCTTGTGCTTGGTAACTATCATAGCCACCCTTCGATGTTGATCTATTATGGTTCTTTTGAAACCTGTACTTTTGGCCTTTTCTTAATCTCTCAATGCTGGTTACTCAGTTACAAAACTAACCCCATAGGTTTTCATTTTCACGGCTTTCTAAAATTGCAGTTATGATAAAATCTTAAACTTCATATTTCTGTTACAAACAGCTATAGTTTGATAAAAACAGGTATTATTGGCTGTGAACAAGTTGTTCAATACTTAAAGGCCACAGCAGAGAAAAAGAATAAAGAAAACAACAAAAACCAATGTGGATATAGACTGCCTACTCTAGAAAATCAGGTCCAGGGTCTTGTAATGAGATGTGTGATGAATGAATTGGATCTTTTTCCTACCTCTCTCGCATTCTCTTTTGTTTTCTCTCATTCTCTCCCCCGCTCTCTTTTTAATTCTCATTTCTGATACTGAATTCTTTTGAATTCAGGTTATTTCTCAACTTCTGGTCCTGAATCATTTTGAATTCAGATTTTAGTGCTGATAGTCGTGTTCTAAAACATCATGATTGGAATCGGAGCAGGTCTTCAAGAATACTGTGCTGAAATTTGTAAGAAAGCCAATGGTTCATGTAGAACCTGATGTTGAGGCTGCATTTAAAGATCTGATCGTGCAAAGGGAGATTAAGGATAGCAAGAATCAACGTCGGGAATTCTCTCTATATTGATGAAAGGTTTGAAGCCCCAAGAATCAAAGGAACTCTCCACTCCGTTGTTCTCATACTTCAAACCTAAACCTTTTTGTCTAAATGTCAAGACCCTAACATA